>NW_023591303.1:0-73638 GCF_014843425.1 Jatropha curcas | reverse complement strand
TACTAGAATTAAATTTTTAATTAGGGTCAAATATTTAATTTAATCAATAATTCAACATTAATTCAAATTAATAAAACTACTCCAATGGAGCTTTAAAATTAAACTAACTAAAAATTACTAACATTTCAATTAAACCACAATTCATTAAATTTAAATTTAATTAACTAAAATTATAAAATTGATTTTATTACCCCTCAAAAAATATAATTTTCTTTGCAGGCATGGATTTTACGCGTACCGATTGAAACTACACGTGACTGGGGAAAGCGATTGGACCACCTGAGATCAACGCAGAGGGGCTGACTTGCCAGTGGTAGGGGCGCGGACCTTTGGGTGGGCGACCAGCTTTTGCGGCGGCAAACTACATGCCGGACAGATTATGCTCCTGGGTGGTCGGAGACTTGCTGGATCGACGCTTCACATGGACAGATCCGGGAAGGAGCAACCTTCTGTCCTCTGCTTTGGCTTGACGGAGAGAGCGGCCAGCGATTGGCGAGCTACTGCAGCGGGTGGAGCAGCGGCCGAGGGGTGGCGCGACGTGGCTGGAGCTCGTGATGGTTGCTCGGCCATTTCTGCCTGGAGCTGTTGGGGCGCGACGCAGATGCCCCAGTCACAGAGAAGAAGAAAGGGGAAGAAAGGAAAAGAAAAGAAAGAAAGGAAAGAAGAAGGAAGAAGAGAAGAAGAAGAAGAAGAAGAGAGGAGGAGGAGACGGCGGTGGCAGTGTCGGTGGTGCTGCATGGGTGGTCAGGAGGCGCAAGACTGAGTGAGTGAGGGAGATGAGCGTTGAACATAAAGGGGAGGAGGTGTTTCTAGATGGTTTGGGCTGGTTCAGTTGGATTCCGGTTCGAATCAGCCCAAATCTTCGATTTCCAACTGGTTTTCGGCTTTTTTCAATTGGTTTTCGGTTCGGTTTCTCACAGTATTCACACTAAAAAAATTAATATAAATTTCCAGGCTATCGATTTATTAAATTTAAATGAAAAATCTTTGAAATAAAAATTGGGTTATTTTCAGTTGCTTAATGCTTGTTCAATGTTTAAAAAAAATATTTGTCCCAAAATATTTATTCACATTTGTGGTTTCAAGAATAAAATAATATTTTTTTCCAATTTACCTTTGTTTGTTCCAAAATATTTATCACATTTGTGGTTTCAAGAATAATAAATATTTTTTTCCATATTTACCTTTTGTATATGATCAATAATTATTACTTCAATTTAACGGTTTTCTTAGAGAATTAGTATTAAATTATGGGTAATGTAGTCAATTTACTCAATAATTTATTGTAACTTAAACATATTTAATGGTTTTATTAAGGGACGTGAAATTTCAAAAGTAACAAGTATTATAAAACAAATGTAGTAGGAAAAATGAAGAGCTGGAAGAATGAGAAATGTTTTGTTTTGATGAGACTAATATTTGTTAACATAAAAAATTTTAAATTAAAGTTTGCATCAGAAACAATAACTCATCGAACTTTTAAATGATAAATTAAACCCAAGTCACAAATTAAATGTATATTAATTTATGTTTCAATGCTCACATCCATCGCAAACTCGAATAATATTACCCAAATATTATTTTCTCTCAATGAGCGAAAACACCCTTCGACAATCGTCGTCGAAAGTGGTAGACCAACAAAGTAGGAGTAGTAAGAAGGTTATGATTTAGGATGGTTTGGGGGAGAACTCCTGTTTTAGTGTGGAAGACAGTAACATGGACTCTCATGAAATTGACGTGAAAAGGAAAAGTTCCTTTCACGATATTGTGGTTAGGGACTCGGTTATTGATGAGGCACAGCAGGAGGCTTGGGATATTAATGATGATGAGTCAGAGGAGGATTCTGATGTGGAGTCGGGTGGGGATTCGAATGACGATAATCTTGAGTGTCCTACAATCTGTATCTTGAAAATAGAGAAGGCTTTGCTCCGGAAGCCACAAAAGTTTACCTTGATTATCAAGGTTCTTAGGAGGTCCATTGGGTTTAATTATTTGCAGCACAGGCTTAAAACTTTGTGGGGCTTAAAATCACCTATTGATATGATAGACCTTGTCAATGGTTACTTTATGATAAGGTTTACTAATCATTCAGAATATGTACATGTTCTTTCTAGAGGTCCTTGGATGGTGGCAGACCACTACTTAACTATTCATCAATGGCAACCTAATTTCGATCCAGAAAATGCTAAGATCAAGAAAGCTCTCGTCTAGGTGCGTACCAAATTTGCCTATTGAATATTATGCGAAGACGTTTTTTATAAGGCTAGGTCGTAGGATTAGAGTCCCTATCTGTGTTGATGACACTACCCTGGAGGCTTCGAGAGGGAAGTATGCTAAGCTTTGCATTAAGGGGGATCTCTCTAAGCCATTGTTGTCCAAATTCAAGCTACGTAGGCAAATAAGGAGAATTGAATATAAGGGATTCATAATATTTATTTTAGTTGTGGTTGTTATGGACACTGTAAGGAGGCTTGCATGGTGGGGACCAATGTGAATGCGGGTACTGATTATCCACAAGAGGCACAAGCTCCAAAATCAGCTGGTCAAGCTGACACTAGTTCCCTGGATGTTACTTGTGTGCAAAAGCTTCAGGCTGATGATAATTGGTGGTCGGACTTGAGCCGGGTGGTTCTAGTGAAAGTATTCGATAACTTCGTCCCATGGATGTTAGCTAAAAAACTAATAAGGGAGGGCCCTAGTATTTCTGATGCTGTGTTTACTAAGGAGGCATAATCCTCGAAGTAGGGGGGAATGGTAATTTGAATAAGGTTGACTTGCAGCCAAATATGGTTAGTGGATCCAAGTTTCTTGCCCTTACTGAGGATTTGCTAGAGTCTACCATCCCTAGGGATGAAAGCCCACTCCTCCTAATTCGCATGCATGACACAAAGACCCTTTCTAAAGCTAACCCAAGTTTTAGCTCTAGTGGGCGTGTGAATCCTAAACCCAGTAAGCTTGTCAAGCCTCCTTCTAAGAATACTTCCCAAAGCCATTTAACTCCTAAGACCAAGTCTATTGGCTAATTCTTTCTCTGGCCAGACCCTCCACTAAGAGCTCCTATCAATCCCAATCATGTCCCCTACAAATTCCCCATTTGGGTACTTAAGCTAGAAAATCCTCTTTCAAAACCCCACACTCATGACTCTTCGCCTCACCTAACTCACCCTTCTCCCCCTTCGTCATCCCTTTCCAAAAAAATCCTCTTCCCATGGCCCATACGGCTCCTAATATTGCAGCGGTCAAGGGCAAGCATACAGTGGTTATTGGTAGAGCGGGTGTGGGTTTATTAGAGAAGCGAATAGTGAGTAATATTATGGAAGTTCTTGATCCCGATGCTACTTCCTCCTTTTTCATGCAAGTTGAGTCGGGTTGTAAGATGGCTGATGACTCTGTGATACCATCAGATAAGGACCCTGCTTTAAACATGGATATGGAGGATCTTGTGCTTCCCTCGAGGGGTCAGGTTTGTGATTGGCTTCTGATTGGTTCTGTTTTCGCCTTCTTTTTAGGTGTTTATGATGTTTTTTGTATGGAATATTCAAGGTACTTCAACCAAGCATAGCTTGTGATACTTGAAAGACCACTATCATCGTTTTAAGCCTGGGCTTTTAGTTCTAGTTGAGACTAAGGTTTTGGGCCCAAGGGCTGATGTTATCTCATAGAATTTGGGTTTTGAATAGTGGATTCCGGTGGAGGCAATGTAACACCTTAGGCGAATCCCACATCGGTTAAGTGTAAGGTGCAAATGATGTACATAAGTATGGACAGACATTAGACTGTCAAGAGGCCTTTTGGGTGGTCTGGCTATGGTATAAGGAGGGTACGGGCCTACCATGTGTCGGCACCCAGGAACAAAACCGTGCGGGCCTGTGATGGTATAAGGAGGGTACGGGCCTACCATGTGTCGGCACCCAGGAACAAAACCGTGCGGGCCTGTGGGCCAAAGCGGACAATATCTTATCAGTCTGGGCTGTTACAGCTTGGTATCAGAGCCCAAGCCTTGCTCCTCTATCCGGTAGTGGGGCAAACCTCAACGAGGATGCTGAGTCGCCAAAGGGGGGGGTGAATGTAACACCCTAGGCGAATCCCACATCGGTTAAGTGCAAGGTGCAAGTGATGTACATCAGTATGGATAGACCTTAGACTGTCAAGAGGCCTTTTGGGTGGTCTGGCTATGGTGTAAGGAGGGTACGGGCCTACCATGTGTCGGAACCCAGAAACAAAACCGTGCGGGCCTGTGGCCCAAAGCGGACAGTATCTTGGTCAGTCAGGGCTATTACAGGCAATAGGTTAGTGTTGGTATTCGGATGTTCTAGAATTCTAGCATTGTTTCTCTCTCGCTGCTGTATATTAATTCACAGTTCATCCATTGCTGCATTACTGATCCTTTTTTTCAGGAATGAGAGTTTACTGCAGTGTATGGTAGTCCAAAGGAGCAGTATTGCATGGATGTGTTTGATTCGCTTTTTGCTATTGGTTCCCAGATTCAGCTTCCATGGATGTTGGTTGGTGACTTTAATACCTTTATGTTTCCTAAGGAAACAACTAGTTTTGGCCCTCATGTTACTATCCATTGTGCTAAATTCAGGAATTGGTCTAATGCCTTAGGTTTGTTTTCACTTGGATTTTTCTGGTGCGCAATTTACCTAGTGTATCCTTTTTTTCAGGAATGAGAGTTTACTGCAGTGTATGGTAGCCCAAAGGAGCAGTATTGCATGGATGTGTTTTTGGAATGAGAGTTTACTGCAGTGTATGGTAGCCCAAAGGAGCAGTATTGCATGGATGTGTTTGATTCGCTTTTTGCTATTGGTTCCCAAATTCAGCTTCCGTGGATGTTGGTTGGTGACTTTAATACCTTTATGTTTCCTAAGGAAACAACTAGTTTTGGCCCTCATGTTACTATCCATTGTGCTAAATTCAGGAATTGGTCTAATGCCTTAAGTTTGTTTTCACTTGGATTTTTCTGGTGCGCAATTTACCTAGTGTCGATGTCGTCAATGATTAATTATTAAGCGGCTTGGTTGGACCGTACTCTTGTCATCTGGAAAGAGCTATTTCTTACCATTGTCCGTTGTTAATTTAGTTTGATGTTTCAGTGTCTCATTCTGGCTCTTCTCCTTTTCGCTTTCAAGCTGCTTGGTTCTCTCATCCTAGTTTTATGAGAGTTGTTCACGCTTCTTGGAAATCGAGTTTTATTGTGCCTGATAACCTTGTTCCGTTGAGTTCAGTTCTTGGCAAATGGAACAAGGAGGTCTTTGGCAATATTTATAAAAGGAAGTGTCCTTTATAGGCCCGTTTGAAAGGTATTCAGAATCGGCTTGTGCTATATTGGGACAGAGGTCTATGTAAGTTGGAGATGAAGCTAAAATGGGAGTTGGATACTGTCTTGTACTAGGAGGAACTTCTTTGATTCCAAAAATCTTGTGAATGTCGGATTATGGATGGGGAGCGAAACACATCTTACTTTCATTCCTCTATTGTAATTTGGGGCTCTCGTAAGAAGATTTTAGGTCTCAAGGATGATTCAGGGAATTGGGTATGGACTAGCAAGGGTTGATGAGGCTGGCGGTAAACTTTTATAGAGACTTGTACACAGCAAATCCAGAGGGTTCTAGTGATGTCTCTTTTCCGCACTTGTTTCCTACCCTTTCTGTTAAAGAACTTGGTTTATTTGCTAATCCTTTTACTGTACTGATGTTGCTTCTACTCTCAAATTGATCGACAACTTTAAACCTTCGGGCCCGGATGGCTTTCAAGCGACTTTTTTTTTTTTTTTTTAACCTTCGGGCCGGATGGCTTTTCAAGCGCGACTTTTTTTTTTTTTTTTTGAAATGGCAGTGATTTTTTTCGCAAGTATACGAAAATCGCAACAAAGTAATATAGAATAAGTAGAGTTAATTGCGTTGTCCACATGGTTTGTAACCAGCTAACCCAAAATTATATTAAACCTATTATTTAATTTAAAACGTCAATCAAGGGGAAATTATTTATAAGAAATTTTAAAATAATAAATTAAAAGAGAACAAATTTAAAATAAATAATTAAAAGAGAACAAAAATAAATCAAGCAACAATATTTGAAGAAAAGAAATCAAGGATTTAAAGCTACTAGGGATTTTGATTTTACTTAACTCTATCCAATTTATTTTATTAGTTCGTTAATCAATTTTAATTGTTCAAGTCGGGGAAATAACCCTAAAATCACTAACAAGCTCTTCCGATGTTTTGTTAACTATTTTAATTCAATATAATTACCTATCTTCCGATAGCGTAATCAAACATGAATTAAATCATTAAGTTTTGTGGTTTGTTTTGTGAATTCATAATCTAAGGTCATTAATTTATGAAAACCTCCATGAGTCAAACCATATAGCTTTCGCGTCAAGTTATTATTTTCATGTAATTTATTACCCTTTTCATATCAAAAACCCTTCACTCGATAGTGATTAATGAAATAAATCAATCGAGGGGAGACACTCTGCCTGGAAGCATTAAGTTCAATAACAAATTATACTTTGAACAAAGAAAAACAAATCTCATATTATAAATTGGAAAAGAAATTAAGCTACATCAAATCACCAGTATTGGAAAAGAAATTAAGCTACATCAAATCACCAGTATGAGAATTTAGTTCGACATAGTAATTAAATAAAACTCAATAATACTTGAATAAAATTTGATAATCAATCAGAATAATGAAAGAATAAAACAAGTTAAATAGTTTAGAGATAAAAACTAGGCAACAAATAACGTGGACGGCTTCCTTGAATCTTGGCACAAATCTTGAATGCTTGAAGTTTTTTAGAAAGAGAAGAAACAATAGAACAAGAATTGTCAAAGACTGGAGATATCTTTACAATGAATGGCTTCTCTCTTTATATAGACTTTCTGGGAGAAAATCCGACTCCGTTTAGGAAATAGAATCTTTATTAAGTAATAAATCTTTTTGGAGATAGAAAACTATTTAAGTTTTGGATTTCTTCTCAATTAGGACTTTTCCATCTTCCTAAATAGGATTAGATCTTGATTTATACGTCAGGAAAATATCTGAGTTGGGCTCATATAAGTTATAGAAACTGGCTGGTGTTCTCGATTAAGACAGCACCTAATTCGTAGCACGGACGTGCTGTTTTGCACGGTCTGGGCGTGCCAGAGTCTGAATTCTATGGATGGTTCAGCACGGGCTGTGCTCTGCGACACGTCCAGAGAAGAATCTGTGGCACAGGCGTAGCCCATAGCACGGCTAGGATATGCTAGGCTCTGACTTTCCAAGATGAAATGTATCACGGGCGTGCTTGCTAAGGTCTTCTTAGGCACGGGCGTGCCAGATAGCACGGTCTAGGCGTGCTAAGCACGTCTAGGCGTTGCTAGAGTCTGAGCTCCTCCACTTGATTTTCCTTAAGTTTAGCAACGGGCGACTTTCCAAGATGAAATGTATCACGGGCGTGCTTGCTAAGGTCTTCTTAGGCACGGGCGTGCCAGATAGCACGGTCTAGGCGTGCTAGAGTCTGAGTCTCCACTTGATTTTCCTTAAGTTTAGCACGGGCGTACTAATGTGCACGGGCAAGACGTGCTAGAGCCTGACTGTTTTGCTTTATTTTGCTTTTTTCTGTGTCAAAACACTATAAATTTCTTTAAGGTCAAGTGGATTATGATTCAAGGGCGCTTTACACAAAAATATAAATAAAATTAAATAAAAACTAATTAATGTAATTAAAACTAATAAAATTCCTAATAAAAACTATATTAAAAATACTATAAAAATAACGTCTATCATCCAACATTTTTTTTCTCTGTTAATGTGGACAACGGTATTCGGAGGACTATTTGTAACGCCTCTGAGATGCAAGTTATGAATGATATGGGCTCCTATCTTGGAGTTCCTATTTTTACAAGTCAAATTGGGAAACTCAACTTTGCTAATGTTTTGACTCGTGTTGATTCACATTTGGCAGGGTGGAAAATGGAGTCTTTATCTTTGGCGGGAAGAATTACATTGGCGAAGTCCATCTTGACTACTATTCCTAATCACAGTATGCAGACTACTCTTCCTTCACGGTCTATCTGTGATGAGATTGATAAGCACATTCGCAGATTTGTTTGGGGAGATGTTGGGGATCGAAGGTGTGTTCATTTAGTTTGGTGGGCCATTGTTATGAAGCCATTTCCGGAGGGGGGTTTTAGGCATATGTTCTTGTCGTGCCATGAATGATGCGTTCCTAGCAAAATTGGGTTGGCAGCTGCTCACTTCGGAGAAGGGGTTGTGGATTGATATTTGAAATCTAAGTATATGGGGGGTCATTGTAGTTTTGATCTTATTATTGGCAAGACCGGGTCTTCTATTATCTAGCGCGCGATCATTCTCTTATTTGTAACAATGATTATTTATAACAATAAATGTGTAAACTTAATAACAAGAAAAAAAAAAAAAAACTCTTAGGAGTTTTGCTAAAGGCCTACTAGAATTGTTTTCTTCATTGAGGTTTTTTATAAATCAGCCTTTTAAAATAAAAGAAGCTTATATTTTCAATTTGGTTCAAATCACCAAAAACATTCATTATTAGCTATTTTTTATCTCCAAAAAGCTTTAAATTGAAATAAAATTAAATGATAACTTTCCAATAATTCTATTATAAAATTAAATGGTAACTTTCCAATAATTCTATTAAAAATGAAATACTTGTCCTTAAAATGTCAATCAAAAAACAAACATGCTAATATTAGCTATAACATGAAAGCATGTAGGGGCCAAAAACAAAAGAAAAAAAAAAAAAAGAAAACTCAGAGAAAAAGAAGTTTATTTCTTAAATAATTTTTATTGTTCTTTTTTCTGCTTCTCTTTTGTGGTCAGGGTGAAAACTGAAAAGGGTTTGTGTACCATATGACACAGAAAGACGATGATGGAGATGGGCTTTTTTTAAATCTGCCAGTAAAGTAATGTAGGCCCAACATCGTGTTGTCTTGCCACTGTCTTCATGTCTTTTATTTGAGTGACTCAACACCAAGGTTTTTGTACCCTCCATTCACTAACAGTTTCAGACATTTCCATTCACTGCATGCTTGCCCTATGCCTATGCCCACCGCCACCATGTTCTTAGCCCTCACTAGACCATATATGGCTGGACTCACTTCTTTTGCCCTGTGATTTCTCTTTCTTATTTTTAAAAATAAAACTCAATTTGTCTTTTTAACTTGTAATTCGGATAAATAAACAAAAAGCTTAAAAAAGTGACCTTTTGATCTGATTCACCCTTCTGAACTTATTATTTATGTTCAATTTGCTTCACAAATTTTCTGATATTAGCCTGCGATTCCGCCGTGAATTACAATTTCATTTGTGCATGAATTGGAAGTTGTGGGAATAAATTGAGTTAAAGGTCGAATTTGAGTTTTTTTTTTTTTTCTAATTACAAATTTGAGGGACATATTAGGTTTTGTTCCTTAATTTTATTATTTGTTTTGCTGCTCTCCAATTTTTTTTTTTTATTTTACTTTTATCTGACCATTGGAGATAAAGGTTTTACAAGTTAATTGTTACCATTGCTGAACAAGAATTTAATTTAGCGATGTAGTATGAGTAAATTGAAATAATTCTCGAATTATAATTTAATCTATGTTGAATATGGTAGTAATAGTTGTAATTTATAATTCTCTTCAAGTAATTCATTATGATAGTTGTTGTCTTTGTATCATAAAATATAAAATTTGCACTTAAAAAATTTATGCATTTGGTTTTGAACAAAACTTATTTTTCGGATTAGCTCATTGTTAATAGATTAAGATTTATATGAAGTCCATTAAAAAATTTTAAAAGATAGATTATTGATTTGGAGGGATTTCATAAAATCATTGATTTCGTTAGATTTTAGAGTGCTAGGTATAAATAGAAGAGTTATTTACAAATTCATCCTCCAACCCAAAGATTTCCTTGAATTTTAGAGTGCTTGGTATATTTTTTTTTATTATTTTCATTTTAAATTAAAAAATATATATTTAAACATGCAATTTTCAAGCAAAATAGTCGCTAAGGGTGTGCAAACTCACCGACCGAATCGAACTGAAAATCGAATCAACTTATTTCGATTTGCGTCTTTTAACTAAATCAAGAAAGGTTCGATTATTGATTTATTCAATTTGAACCAACTTTATTATTCGGTTTGAGTCGATTTAATAGAAATCTATGGGTTGGGCTTAAACCGAATCGAAATGGCAAAATCAATCAAAATCGACTGAACTAACTGGTTTGGTTCGATTCAGTTCAGAATGCAAATTCATTTTGGTTCGATCTCTTGATAAAAAGTTTCAATTGTATTTGTTAATTTCGATTCGGTTCAGTTTGAATTGAACCTACAATTTGCTCATCGTGCGACTGTTATGGAGGTGCGGGATGGTCAACGGCAACGCTGATAATTGCAAGCCTTTCACTATCCACGACAATAAGCTTTTAAGAAGAAGAAAACGATTTGGGAGAAGATGACATGTTTTTTGGTCCCTTATTATTTTTCAGTTTTTCAATTGGGCTCAAAAACTTTTTAATTTGTTCAATCCTGAAATTAATTTTGATTGGATATATAAAATCGTTGTAATTCCATCAAAGTAAATTAAATTCTAAAAAGATAAAGTCTCACCAATTATATAAAACTCTATATAAAATTTCTAGTGGAATCTATGGAAATCTTAGGAAATCCTTCAATTCTATTAAACTCAATAATTCTTTTAAAATCTAACACAATCTTAATCTAATATAACTTTCTAAGTTTTCTGAGAAATAAAGTTTAGAAAAAAATTGCAAAAACTTTTTTTTTTGTCACCTATTTGATAATGAACCAATAATTTATACCTGAAAGATTAACCTCTTCTGCCAAAATTATCTTCAAACAGAAGATTTCAATTTTTTATATTTATATTTTTTTATTCCTATGAAAATATTGTGATGTAGTTAATTTATATTCATTATTAATACGTTGTCAATTTTTTTTAATATATATAAAATATTGTAGAGAGGAAAGTTGTATAATTCAATGCAAGTTAATCTAGTTAACTAATTACTATTCAAGCATATTTTTGAATAGCATTGAACCAAGTTTATAGTAACAAATACTTACAAAATAGATTTAATTGCATATACATGCATACATATCCACACCATAATGATGAATATAAAGGAAATTAAGAAATATAACATTGAAAAAGCTACAAATGATTAAATGAAAATTAAGAAATTGTTATGATATATAATTTGAAAAAACTCATATAAGTTGATAATATGACTTGGACAAAATTCAAGAAGAATTTTTGATAGTTTGCCAAAGTGCTTCTTGTGAGGACAGCATATTCACCTAACCAAAAGTGAGAGAGGTTACATCTATAGAATAAAGAAAGACAACCATCCATTGGGACACCTAATTTTCTATAAAAATTACTTTATTATTATTATTAAAAGTGAGAGAGGTTACATCCTATAAGAATAAAGAAAGACACCATCCATGGGACACCTAATTTTTCTATATATTACTTTTCATTATTATTATTACAATAATTATCATTAATCTATATATATATATATATATATATATATCTTAGCCTTATATATATATATATATATATATATATCTTAGCCTTATCTCAATTATTGGGATTCAAAGCATAGTACCCAAATTGACAAGAACCAAATCCTTTGGTTTTATAATATAATCCATTGCATAATTTCCTTTACAACTTTACATAATTGTTTCTCCTCCATTTCTTTTTTCTCTCTTTTCAAGAGCTTATAATTGTTGTTAATAATTAGTTTTTAACTTATTATATAAATCTACCAACTAATACAATTCTTTTGTTGTTGAGCTAATAGGCACTTGTGGATCCAAGGCATATTAAATTAGTAATGTGACTCCATTTTTAATTTTTTCTAAACTTAGTAAAATTTATATGTAGTTTTTCCATATTTAAATTTATATAAATATTGTTAATTAATATCTTTCTTTTTTACTTTCATTTTTAATTTTAACCTCTAAAACATCATTTTCAAGCAATGATAAACTTGTTTTAATTGTCTCATTATTATTTATTTTAGAATTTTTATGAAATCAACAAATCAAACTACTCATTTACTTAACCGATTTTGTATTTGATAAGATCGAATAGAATTCATTTATCTTTCTTTATACTTGATATTTTCTATTATAATTTAAGTGTTTAATAAAAACATTATATTCATTGCCAAAAAAAAAAAAATTATATTCATTTAGAAAGCATGAAGTATATTCATTTGATTCGCCTTAAAATTTAAATGTATTCCTATGTTCAAAATGATTTGAAAATTTACTTATTTTGAAATTGTGATTATATGCTTTAATTAATAGCTAAAAAACGGTTAATTTGGCCCAACAAACCCAAGGTAATATTAGTACTGTCACTCTCTTTCCGAAATACAAATGACTTGTCCTTGCATAATAAAACCCAAAATTTATGGAATAAAAAATTATAGTCATCAGAATGATTCATTACATGACTATCAAGGAAACTTTAAGAAAAAAATAATAAATAAAGGAAAAATGAATTTTATATTTTTTTAGAAAACTTAACCATTGAATTAATAATTTAATAGTTAAAATTCCATTCCAAAGTAAAAAATAGTTAGTTTGTGTTTTTTTTTTTTTTTTTTGAAAACTAATGTATGATTTATTTGGTCCACCTATTTCCCACAAAAAATAAAAAGTATGAAATCTCAACCTGGGAGATTTGCCATAAGAATTTACTCCTAATTCTAATTTGGGATGGAAGCCAATGGATATTATAGGTATCCATTGTGCTTCAATATGTTAACCAAGATACATGTAGTTATAGATAGTTTAAAATGGGTATCAACAGTGAAACTACTATCCTCTATGGATACAGATGGATATGTGTATAAGTCTCTGGATATTTACTACTTATTATATGCTATATTAAACTGATTTGGTACCTACAAGTACTTCACCTATTATCAGTAAAAAATGTATTTTAAATAAGTTCGGTTTTTCGATAATTTAAAATTTAAAAGATACCAGTTTAGGGATATTTTAAATGAATTTAGGATAAATACTTAAACAGATTTGGAATAGATATGGATAATAAAATTCTAAATGGATAGTTCAAAATTTGCAAGTGTTACCCCATTTTCACCTTGACGCACCTGCAATAAAACATTAAAAAGTACATCATACATTATGTTTCAAATAAATCAACATAGTAGTTATTGAATATAAAATTTATTTTAATTTTATAATTTTATAAATTTAGTTTCATTTATAAATTTTATCAATTCTAATAAAATGTAACCTAAATATAACTAATTTAATAAAATTAATAATAGATTTTCAAATAATTTTTGTTGATACAAATAAGTGTGGGTTTGCTTTAGTTAATTCTGTTCAGGAGAGATTTTGGATAGAGGAGGTTTACTCCTTCTGTCCACTCTTTGGTTATTTCAGACTCTATAATTTTTGTTTATTACATTTTTTTCCCCTCAAAAAAAAAAAAAAAAAAAAAATTTGTTTTATACATTTTTTTCTCCCTCAAAAAAAAAAAAAAAAAAAAAATTCTGACTCCACCCATGAATAGCTCACCTAATGTTCTCTTTTTTTTCCCCCAAAATAAGATTGAATTTTTTTTTATAAAAAAAAGTAAATTATGAAAGAAAATGAGCAAATTAAAATACACAAAATGTTCAAAAAAAAAAATAATCTTATGATACTTGTCCTTATAAGGAAAGATAGAAATTTTTTTTTTTTAATTTTTGAATTGGAAGTGAAATATAAACATATAGTAATATGGTGTACTATGATCATCAAAGAATTTAATGATAGTCCATTATGCAAAAAAAAAAAAAAAAAAAAAAATTCTTGACTCCACCCATGAATAGCTCACTAATGTTCTCTTTTTTTTCCCCTCAAAATAAGATTGAATTTTTTTTATAAAAAAAAGTAATATGAAAGATGAGCAAATTAAATACACAAAATGTTAAAAAAAAATATTTATGATACTTGTCCTTATAAGGAAAGATAGAATTTTTTTTTTTTTAATTTTTGAATGGAAGGAAATATAAAATATAGTAATATGGTGTACTATGACATCAAGAATTTAATGATAGTCCATTATGCTAATTACTAATTAATTGATTTGATTTCATGGATCAATCTAATATTCCCGTAACGCATAAAATTACTCTTGAATTTTAGTATTTTACTATTCTAAAATTTTTCAAGAGACTTATCATATACATTTGAAATTGCAATTTTTAACAATAATTTTGTACCTTGGAATTGATATATGCAAAAAAACTCATCGTACATGTGTGAAAATGCTTATTTATAATAATTTCTAATCTCAAGAATATGCATTAGGCCATCAAATATTCATATCATAATAATGAGATTCTTCAATAATATTCAATATAGTAAAAATTGATAAATTTTTTTTTATATGACAAATATCTATAATGAAATGATGCAATTGTCAATCCCCACATCATATATTAAGTTCATCTCTTAATTTAAAAGAAAAATGCATAATTTTGAGTTGTCATGCTTTGGATTTGCACACTGCTCTTTAACTTTTCTTGTGAGATGAGACCACTCAATTTATCAATCTCTTATATAAATATCATTTAGTAACTAAAACATGGGATCCAATCCACCATAATTGAAGTTCATAATGACTCTATACATATAAACTATATGTGTAGAGATACATTTTATACAAAATTAATTGATTTGTCCTCATCTGCTTGATTATAAGTCATTAAGTTTCTTTATAATTTGTTAATGTGGAGGGTATACATCTTTGACTTTGCTTTGTATCTTCGCTATCGTTTGTTTTCGTAAATAATAAGCACGAAAATATTTTTCATATTGTTTGAGGTATTCAGGAAAATAAGTCAACGGAAAATATTTTATTGATAAAAAAAAAAAATATTTTTTAAGAAAAATGACTTCACATTTTCAAAAGAATAAAATATTTTCCAGATATTGACAAATTTATTACACCTTTATAAATCCATATTTTTTAATTTATTAATTATCGGTAGCCACTAGTGACTTTCATAATTTACCTTATTTTGCATTTTTTTTCATATTTAAAAATAAAACTTTTAAAATATAAAATTTCTATTATTATAAATAAATTTTATGGACTTATAAGTTAAAGATTTTAATATCTTTTAATTAATTTTCAATATGAAGTAAAAAATATTTTCTTAAAAATAAATTATTTTTTAGAAACAAACAGAGCTCAATTTCACTAATTAAGTAACATCAATCAAAATGTCATATGGGTCAAGGTGAACATAAGATAAAACTTTTGGACTGGAATAAGTGTTGGAGCATGTGAATGGCCTCATTGAATAGAACATAGGTTAAGATTGGTACATTAGAGTGGAGGACAAGTTGAGACATGTGGGTCACTTCTCTATAAGACTTTTCATTTCCTAATGCCACCAATGGCATGGGCACATGAAGAAGCAGAAGAAGGGATGGATTTTGATCCATATATTATTGTAATATTTAATGAAAATGCTCTCTCAAAAGGTTTCATGTCCACATGCCTAAGGAAGATAGCTATGAGACATTGCATTGCCCTTTCTGACAAGAAGTAGGAAACATGCTATAAACTTGCAAAAGAATGATATGATCCCATTCCTAGAATCTACTATCAACTTTGGATTGATTTAATTTTCTTTGTGGGTTCCCTCTATTATGAACTTGTCTCTTTCTTTTATGGCATGATTTTGTGCCCTAATACTTGGATCCACCACCCCCTAATATCACAATGTGACATTCCAATTTGGCTTAACATGAGTTGATTTTAGGCCATCAGTCAAGCTTGCTCCTAATTAAGGCCATTCTCTTAAAATCTTGAGCATATTGTTAAATGCTAGTTATAGTAATTCTTTACATAACTCAAAACTGTTGCTAAGTCTTAATATAAGTGATAAAAGTTGTATTCATCAACAACTTTTTAAATAGCAATTAAAATGCTAAAAGTTATTTTTTATAGCATTCGGTAACATAGCATTTGAACTAATTTTTAAAGTTAAGGTAGTATTTTATAAAAAGTTAAGTCATATAACGTTTAGTTTTTTGCTGCGTTTTATGAAAAGTTGTTCAAACAACTACAGTTAAACGCTATTAAACGGTTAACAGCTATTAAAATAACTAATTTTGCCGAATCTACCCAAAGAAAAGTCTTAGAGTGAAATGCCCACTTTTTTTTTTTTCTTTTTGGTAGAAAACAGAGATAAAAGAACACTAACTATTACACCATTTGGGATAAGCCACTCAAAAACATCATAATCTAACCATTGATGAAGTTCTAAAGAGATTGAAAATGAATAAAAAAAAAACTCAGGTCTAAAGTAAAGGCATATGCAGCCAACCAATCCTCATAAAAATTGGCCTTCTTGTTTTTTTCTTACAGTAGCTTTCACTAAATTTTGTAACAAATGCAAAAAGCTTTTTGGCCCAAAGTACCTGCACAAGTCCAGGGCTTGCTTGGATGTGTAGTTACAACTTATAGCCAGGGATTAATTCTGCAGCTCTTGTCCTGCATGCAGGTGTATTGCACGTGCAACTAGTAGTAGGGTTTGTAGAATTCGGTAAAACCGATCAAACCAGACTGATTGATTTGATTCGATTCAAAATTCAATAAAAAAAAATTTTTTTCAGTTCAGTTTTTATTATATAATATTGAAAAACCTAAAATTTTTAAAAATTAAATTGATTTAATCTGAAAATTAAATGAAAATCGACAAAACAACTCAAATTTATTTGATACAACAAATAATTAGGTTCCATAGGATTTTCTTTGTAAAAAAATTTAGTTACACGGTTTATATTAGCAAGCTAAACCGATGGACTGCCTATCTTAACTAGTTAAACAAATAATGTGAATAATGTAGCCATTTATTTTATTTTCATAAATTTAATTTTATGAAATTAAATAATTAAATGAAATTTTATTTTTTATAAAGCAGCCACGATTCACAGTTTAGACAGAAGAGAAGCACTTGATTGGATCTGAGCATAAAGAATAAGAAACAGAGCTTTCATTCAGTCTAAAGTCAGGCCTAAATTTTTGCCTTTTGCTTAGGCCCAATCCAAAACATTTTGTATTATTTTTTCAATTAACTCCTGATTTTCTTTTAAGATATGATACTTTTAAAAAATATTTAAATGGAAACAATTTTTATTAATTAAATTCATATAACACATCACATGTTATTTTTAAGAATAAACACTCAATTTCATCCCTTCAACTTTTATTGATGTTAATTAATTTAGGACATGACTTAGAATTTAAGATCAATTTACCTCGTATCTCTTTTTTTTTATATAAAAAATAGTTTTCTATTTTTATTTAAAATAATGAAATGTTTAAGAAAAATCAAAAACTAAAAATGTGAAAACTGAAAATAGTTGATCCTTTTCCTGGTTTTCTTCTCCATCTTCAATGACGGGATGAAATTTTTTTTGTTTTTATTTGGTTTTTGAATTCTTCTGTTATTTTTAAACTGGAAATTTTAACTTTTTTTACTAAACTCAAAACATGTTATGGATTGATCTGAAATTTTTTTTAAAAAAAAATCTAAGGATAAAATTGAATATTTATCTTTAATTCAACTACTATTCCTTTAGAAGTTTATAATAATTTTAGCGGCATGAATAAAATACTCTCTCGGTCCCATTTTGTTTGCTTGTATTTTGGAATGTCCCAAAATGTTTGCGAAATTTTTAAATTTAGATAATTTAAACAATTATTGTTCCTATAATAACCTTTATTATTATTCATTAAATGAATTACTTTTATTAATCTCATTAAGTTAAGAGTTAAAAAGGACAAAATAACTTTTGTTGACTAAATTCTTAATATGCATATTTTGTCAAACCATGTAAATAAAATGGAACGGATGGAGTAATATGTTTTGTGAAACTATTTATCAAAGTAATGTGATTCTAAAATTATTTATCGAAACAAAGTAGTTTTTACTGAGAAACTCCGTAAACATTTAAGAAATATGAAAATATATGAAGCACAAGCAGATTCAGTGTAATCAAAAAGTGATTTCTAAAAATAAAGAAAACATTGCAATCGAACCTGCTAGTACATTGAATCCGCTAATCCGAAAGAAATAAGCTAACATTTTTTTCAAGAAACTCAGCAAACCCCTCATCTTAAATGCAGAATTCTGAATAACAAATTTTTTACATCCAGCTACATCAAAACCTGAAAGTTGCCTTTTTTTTTTTTTTGTTAGAATCAGGAGAGTGGAGATTTGAATCTCATTCTATTATCAAATTGCATATATATATATATTTACCGTAAGACTATACCACGTGTGCCAAAACCTGCAAGTTGTTGACTTTTAATTACTGTTGAAATCCATTCACTTCCTTTTACAATTTACCATAATACAATAAACTTTTTCTTTAATGTCAATTCAACTTATGGTTATTTGGAAGAGAATACAACTATAATATGCTAAATAAAACTTGAATCCAAAAGACAATTAAAATAATATAAAAAAAATTGAAATAATTGTCCAAACACCTAGTTTGTGCATTTCCTTTTCAATTAACTTCAAAACATTCTAACGGGTACATGATAGGCAGCAAGCTTCGGTATATTATACCAAAAGAGAGAGCTCATACACGGTACATACAAAAAAAGGCAATGCAGAAGTTAACGCAAAACTATCAAATGTATTACAGAAAAGACTAGGTGCAGTACAATCAAGAACCATAATCACAAAATTGAATGAAGTATTCAGTCTACTTGGTAATTTTCTGTCACCAATTGTGTCCGCTGAGAAAACTTTGGCGAAGGTCCGCCTTTCAGAGGAAGGACATTGACAACCTGCAAAGTGAATTCCAGATTTTAGCACAAGTATGAACTTAATATTACTTCACCAGGTAAATGCTAGTAATTCTTTTGCTTTATGACCAAATTGAATATTAAGTTGAGCATCAGAAAATTTTGGACATCTGCTTTTGAGAAATATGCTCGATGGTAATAAATTCAGGGCTTCATTTTGTATTGTGAATTTTTATTTTATCATCTATGATTGCCAAATCGATACTTGATAAATAAGTACTTTATATGAGGCAAACACACTATCGTCTCATCAAATGGTTATGCTGGAGAAAAAAGAAGGAAAAGAAAAGCAAACCTTTACGTCACTGTATGTGCTAGTGGCTGAGAACCGAACAGAAATAGGGAAGAATGCTGATGAATCTGCTGGAGGCACAACAAACTCCATTGATCCACTGCCAAGAAATAAAATAGCAAAATTAGCAAACCCAAAAAGCAGGCATCTAAGGAGTATTGGACATCCAGTCTGAAGAAGACGATACTATAAAATTAAGCTGACCTGCGGTTAGAGTTGTCAATGAGAAGAATGGACCACTCCAGGATGGAATTTCTTGAGTCATACCTACAGATTAAAATGAATAAATATATTAAATAGCCAGTCTACCTGAGACGGTATGTAAAATATGAAGAGTAACCACTTGTAAAGGAATCATTGAAACTATTAACATCTCTAATGCAACCATGAATTATGGCTGATGTGTCTTAATAAATAAAAGTTATGCATGGTGATGTGCTGAATATGTATATTTGTAAATGTTAGATTTTAAAAATGACTCTTCAATGCACGAAAAAGAAATCAGTTTTAGAGCAAGAAGAAGTTTGATCGCGAATAAAAGAGAAGATATAAAGGACAATAAAAAAAATAAGAAAAAAATGAATAAATAGGAACAAGAAGAACAAAAAGCTGAGTCACGTTGTCTAACAGACTCTCTGAAAATAGAGAGGGTGATGGAAAGACATTTTCTTTTTGACACATCAGATTAAACAGATGATAGCATTGGAGAATGTTTTTATATTTAACTTTCAATTTTTCAGACGTGACAAATAAATTAAAACAATCCATGGTTGCATTGGAGATGCTCTAAAACCTTCAAGATATATAATATTATATAGGTTCCCTAGTTTTTCCACAGGTCTTTCAAAATCCCAGTTTCCACATCTCATAACAGTGAAACATTGTGCTTCCATCTAGGGCAACTTGCACGTCATTACTTGCACAACCCTTAATTATATACTTTGAAACACGATGAAAGCATCACATCATTTTCAATGGTTGTCTCTAAATCAGGCTCCTCTATTTATTGATTTTATGCTACTTGAGTAACAGCTGATGTCAGCAGGGGGAGGAGAAAAAGGAGAAAGCAAAAGTCACTACTTGTGAGTTTTGCCATCAGCACATAGAGATCCAATGCGTCCTAACTAAAATGGAAACTGGAACATAAAAAAACTTAAGTTTCTAACCTCCATTCTCCATCAATTTGCCTAACACTTGGTGCCTCTCGCAGAGCTGGCAGAGGTACTGAGATCACAACATTTCTCAGATCAAACATTGATGAAGCTTCATATTCAATGCTGACAAAAGTTTCATTTCCAGAAACAGAGGGCCAGCAGTTGACTGCAGAAAAATGGATTCAATCAATCATAAGATATAATTTTATCAACAAGAAAAGCCATGCATAAGAACTTGTACCCACTTGTCAATGGCACCATTGACTCATCAGCACTTTGCATTCTCCACTTGAGAAGACCAACGCCAGCATCACCGGTTTGACCAGTTGGGAAAGGTCGATTAGGATCCCTCAAGCCTAGAATATTTTGATTGGCAAATAATTCTTTATTCATGTTGGGATGTGTCTTGAAAATGATGCCTGGATTTCCTCCAGTTTCAATCTGGAAATAAGACAAGCATGCATTATTATGTCAATAAAAGCCATCAGCACAGCAACCAAAGCAAGTTCATTGATTGAAGTTGTAGATTCCACTCAACATTAACTTCAGGTCTATGCTTTCTGGTTCTGCATGTGCATTGGACACACATATCATTTGTGTATAAATAATAATTTATTATGCGGAATTTTATTCAAGAAACAATGCAATTCAACGTTGTACTGCACCTAATGTTAGTTTCAACCCTCTTGCTATACATTCATCATAACTAGACATTAGATATCATAAACTTTATCCAAAATAGAATGCCAAATTGCCAATGATATCAATCTGCAACCAAAATAAATAAAATAGAAAAAAATAAAAAAGACAACTCAACTGCTTCCATCTAGATTTCTAGTAAGATGAAAATAATTGTAATTTGAAAATGAGAAACGAATGTGACTGAGTTGGAAATACAGAGCAGTCTATTGAAAGAATGAACAGGTATTAGCAGTTCTTAGCGAAAATGACGAATTATTCAATATAATTTCCCTTCTGCAACCAAAAAGTTACCACAAAATAGATATCAACCTATCCCTCTATGGAAAATACTAAATATTTCCATCAGCTACCTAATACTAGCAATTGTTTTATTTTCGTCAGATGAAGGTGAAACGTAAACTACAGAAAATCTTAAACAACAATACTTGCATAAAATACTACCTCATTATGCGCATATGCATTACAGGCACATGTCTAAGAAAAAAGCAGGAATGTAATAGAAAAAGAGGAACAGACACGGAGCATACCTGAACTTGGATTAGCCCATCTTCTTGGTTAAGAATCTGAAGTGACAATTGCCCTTGAACATCAAAGTTACTCATTCCACCATCTCGTCTTAGACTCACACTTAGTTTCTCCTCAACAGTCAAAGTGATGGGATCAGTTAGAGGTGGTGCAGCAGTTCTGGATTGGCCTGCCTTTGGCTGCACTTCTTCAAGAATAACTTCACCTTCTGCTTTCAGTGATTCCAAAAACTGGCTTGTCCTCTGGGTTTTACCAAGCTTCATGCCGAGACCCTTAGGAGGAGCAGCGGCAGATGATGGTTGACGACCTAATAACAATAAATATAGTTCTCAAAATGATAAAGAATAACTCCAACAGATATTTCATACTAACATTTGAAAAAGTGGGAGAACCTGAGTTGAGAAGATATAAGAAAGGATATCAGAACATTAATGCAACACAAGAGAGAGTAGGTGATAGGAATAAGCAGCCCATCACCACTACCAAGCCTTTCAAAGTTTATTCAAGAAGGCCCAAGTTTGTGACAGCAGACAAGGAGGATGGTATGAGGTTTATGCATAGAGATTCAAGCAATGAGAGAGCTCCAGGTGGCATTGTTAGTTACAACAATGGTGACACCAGCACTATATAATACCATGAGGATTTTGTTGTGCGACATCTTCGGGAATATTTCTGTTTTTGGCAGATTGTGACATCTGTAAAGAAACTTCAGTTTCTGGACTTGATTCTTGCTAATCAAGTTTATTTCTTCTTTCTTGTTATTTCCTTGATTTGATTCTGTAATCCACAGATATTACTGGCCTATTTTTCATCCTTGAGTTATCAATCAAAAGAAATCCATTCAAGTTCTTATTCTATTGGTTTCTTCTGTCATTTTTTTTTTTTTCTGAAATATCTGTTTGGAAATTCTGCTCTCGTTCCTTGCTCTATCAGTAGGGAAATAGGGAGAAAAGAATAGAGAAAGCAAGAGAGACAGGTAGAGGACAGAAGAAGAACAGAAAGAAAAGCTTCCCTTCTAATAATTCTATACATGCCCAAAAACTGAATTCAAGATGTATCAAGCCTTAATAGCTAGGAACAGAAGGAAAATGAAAATTATGCCTACAGTTATGAAGCCCATATGTAGCTCATAAAATAAAACTCAATAAAAGAAAAATAATTTGAAACTACATTATTAAACTAAACTATTAAATGGGTATGGCCTCAAATTTATACTGCCTTGTCCTCCATCAATACATCATAAGATTCAACTATTCAAAAATAATATTTTACGAAAACTTCAAAAATGTCTACCAATCATATTTGTAGGTTTTTCAGAAGAACTTTGAAGCATATAACATATATTAACATTAACCACAAGTTATCAAAATCACAGGCACCTTTACAGTTATTAAAATCACAAGCACCTTAAGAGTTATCAAAACTAGAGTGAGTTCATATAAACAGGAACTAACCTTTAGATTTGCTGGAAAAGGAGTCATCAGTCGTCAATCCAAACCCAGAACCACTTCCAAAACCACCTTCATTGCTAGAAATACTCATATCACTAAATTTACTCTCAATTCTTCCAGAGCCCATAGACTGCAAAGACATAAATCCTCCTTTATCACCTCTATTCTTTTCAATCTGCAAAAGTCAGACATATTAATAGGTTGTACCGTAGGACATATATAATTTTTCCTATGCTTATTCTTTTGATTTGCAGAGCCTTTAATAGATACCTTGCTTTTATCAATCTCACTAGCTTTGCGTTTCATGACATCCTTGGTTTCATTGATCTTGCTCTGCAGTACCAGCTTGTGCAATTTCTCTTCATGACTCTCCATCTCACAGTACTGCTTAACCTGTGCAACAGTCACATTTTCCTTGTGTCCTAGGGAGATGACCTCATCAAATGCAAAAATCAACTCAAAAGCTGTCTTGCAAATGCCCTCTTCATCAAGAGACATACAGTATTCAGGCACCTAGAAACACTTAAGGAATCAACTAGCATTCTCTGCATCACCAATACAAATATCCTATGAAGTAACTCATGCTCTCTGAAATATCACAAAAAAAGAAAAAAATGCAGCAAGCCCCAAGAAAAAATAATGACAAAATTTTGAATAGGCAAGAGCAAAAATAGTGGAAAATCGGGATAACAAGAAGTCAACAACCCAGAAGGCACATTGCTAAAACGACATGTTAGATTAATTATAATTATAACAAGCAGAAGAGGATACAAGTTTGGAAAGCAGTCTCAGAGTCTCCAAATCTTCAAGAATGTTGCTCTGTTTATTTGTCACGAGCAGCAAGTACAAAGCCTCTATTGGCTGGTAGACATATCTCACATTCTCAGTCTCAACATATGTATGCTGTTTTCCAGTTCCTATTAACTTGGGAAAGGCTGCAAGAAGGCCTTCAATCCTCATACGAGACATGTCCACAAACTGCCTAGAAACAAGCACTGCATTGAAAAGAAAACAAAATCACTAAAGCAAAGCATCCTTGTTCACCCAAACTGAATACAGTCAATCAAAACATCAGCAGCCACCTAACACACTGTACCAAGGCTGATAAATCTACAATCATTCAATTCTTAAGAGTACAAAACAATATATGTTGAGGGAGAAAGGAAACCATTGTCAAAAGAAGAAAAGAAGAATATAGAATTTAACATTAGATAAATTTAACAAGTAAATCATTTACACATATTAAATTGCTGATAACTCAAACATTGACAAAATTATTTACCAATGACAGATCTCATGCACATTGTAATTTATATTTCAAAACTTTGGAGACTCTATTTTATGTTGTAGAAAATAACTCTAGAAGCAAACAATGTTGAGTAAATGAATTGAAAAGACAGTGGGATAAGAAATAAACCAAAAGGCAAAAACTCACCTTTCCCAGACTTGGTCACTATAGAAGAGGCAAGCACAACCTGTATTGCAAATAACATATATAGGAAAGAAGTAAAGCTTACGGATTTAAAAGGGTTTAAAGAATTATTAAAATGAAATTGAGAACAAAACAAGGTAACCATCTTACCATTTTGATTAATCAGAGAAATTAACCAAGCAAAAACTTCTATTTGGCCCTGGAAATGAAAATTTTGATAGTTAGGATCATAAAATAACGAGAAGAACAAGTTAAAGCAGCATTCCAATTCCACAAAATTGTAATCAGACATTAAACTAAACAGTATAATCTACGAGAATGAGCAAACGCCCATCCCAGATCTATATAAATATTGAAACATATAAGAAATGAAACAAAGAATTACGGAATTCAAATCTGAGATCTGATTAGGCTATTGAATCGCGGAAACCACAGTACAAGAACGAGATCTAGTAGACAGAAATTTCAGCATCAACGTTGAAGATTTAGATCTGAAGAAAAAGAAGAACTGTACTAACCTGGATCTACTTGCTTGGATTGTTTCACCTATATATTTGAAGCAAGAAGGAAGAAAGCTTGATCGCGAATTGACCTGTAAATAACAATTTGAAAAATTAATTATAGGTTTGGACCGTAGATTACATGCTTATTTTAATCTTTTTGTATAATTGGGCTGCCTGCCAAAGCCCAAATATATATGGATTCTATCCCATGTTGATCGGTTTCGAGCCAACATTTGTAAGAGTCATGCATTACTGGAAAGTGTTTTTTTTATTATTATTTATTTTTTTTTTTTCAAGAATGCAATGCTAGTTATCATAAGGCATGTTGCACGAAATGTGGAATTTTATTATTATTAATTTTTTTAACCATGCACTATATGTTCGTTATGCTTATTTATGAACTCATAATTCAATTACTCGTTAGTCCGGACTGCGTGCATGGATGTTTAAGTAATTTTTAAATGAATATTAATATTAAAATATGCTATTATTTTTAAAAGTTTTTATTTGTGGATAAAAATAATTGAAAATATTTTAAAAAAAGTTTTGACAAATAATAATATTTATTATTTATTTATTTATTTGGGCATTCAAAAATCAAAAGTTTCATTTTTTACAAGCTTATCTTTTATTTATTCTATCTGGATAAATTGTAAATTTAGATTTGAACTAGATTATGAATTTGAATTTGAGTGTTGGATGTAAAATTATAAAAAAAAAATTTTCAATTTGTCAAATATTGAGATATAATACAACAGAAAAACCCCCACGACCAGCTTCACCGGAATTGTGATGTGGACGGTACAATCATCAATAATATATATATATTTTTTTTTTGCCACATAATCTCCACCCTCACTAACATCTTTATCTCTATTAGGCTATTATTTTTCTCACTTGCATCTCTCTTTCTCTCTCTTTCCTTTCCTTTATCATGACTACAGCCAATAATCCATTTGATATGCTATCCAATGTTACTATTTCCTTCAATCAAAATCAATATAGAAACAAGTTCAAAAAAAAAAAAAAAAAAAAAAAAAAAATTTTTCAATTTTGGTCAAATATTTGAGATATAGATACAACAGAAAACCCCCCGGACCAGCTTCACCGGAAATTGTGCTGTGGACGGTACCAATCATCCAATAATATATATATATTCTTTTTTTTGCCACATAATTCTACACCCTCACTAACATCTTTATCCTCTATTAGGCTATTATTTTTCTCACTTGCATTCTCTATTCCTCTCTCTTTTCCTTTCCTTTTATCATGACTGACAGCCAATAATCCATTTTGAATATGGGCTATCCAATGTTATTTCTATTTCTTCAATCAAAATCAATATAGAAACAAGTCAAAAAAAAAAAAAAAAAAAAAAAAAAAAATCAATATAGAAACAGAAAGGCGAAAAAGAAGAAAATGCCTTTCTTGAATTTTGGGAAGCTAATATAGTAAAGTGTTTTATAGGAAGTAGAATATTGTGTTAATTAAACTAATCATATTTAAGTTTTATCTACAGCTAAATACATTACCATAAATAATTTTATAGATAAAGTTCTATAACGCTTTGCGTTATATAATTATAGATAAAGTTCTATAATTTAAATTATTTAATATAGACAAAATAATATTAAGATAATATAAGTACTTAACTATCTAATAGCAATACAGATAAATAAAAGTAAAACTCAAAAAATTGGTAAAAAAGAAAAATAAAATGTTGAAAGGAAATGACGCTTTGAGTTTTCTCTTTGTCTCAGCTTTTATATAGATATAAAGATAGATAGATTTTTATATGTAATATTTATTAAATTATTTATAATTTAATATTAGTCCTTAAACATTTAATATTTTTATTTTTTGCCTAACTATATTAAAATATCAGTTTCCTTAAATATTAGGACTCTGGATTTTTTTAATTTTAAAATTCTTAATTGAGTTTAATTATTTTTAATTGAGTTAAACTTATTTATTTATTCTTATTTTATAAAAATAATAGATTTCTTGAATGAATTTAACTAATTATACTTAATTGAGTTAAAATTATTTGTATGTTTTTCTTGATTTACAAAAAAAAAAAAAAAAAAAAAAAAAAAAAAAAAAAAAAAAAAAAAGAATTCCTAACTAAGTTAAGATATTCCTTATTGAGATTAAAAAGAAATTTTTAATTTGAAAAAAATATTAGGATATGTTTATCCTTCTTCTAATATTAGTTTTTTTTAATGTGGGTTGCACATAGATAGTATATATTACACGTTCTCGTGATTTATTTTTTAAAATATTGTTAATTTATTATTGATATCTAGTGAGGTATAAATTTATGGGTATGCTTGCAGACAAAAGATTGAAATTCTAATTGGAAGTAGAACAACGATTGGAGAGTTGTTAAGAAGTACATATAGACACTCTGATGTTTGAACTAGTAAAAAAGAATAATAAAGGATTATAAAAATAATTAAGATTGATTAATTGCTTTGAAGTAGGACTTGAGGTCTATTGTATAAAAATCTGGAGTGTTAGATTATTTAATAATCTATATGTAGCCCATGTAATTGAAGGGCTGGTTCTAATTAAGGTGGCCTAAGATGATGATTATTGGGCTTAATGGATAAGAGCTAGTTAGGGTTTTAATATCCTTCCTCTGCCTTATAAAAGTAAAAGGAATCGACAGCTTAGGACAAGCTTAGGGCAGACACAGAAAAGAAAAACAATAATAGAAGAGGTATGATCGGCTGCCTCCACCACATACAGTTGATAGCTTGTTTGAGAGAGCTCATCCAAAGAAACTCCCGTAGCTGTTGATTATTCTCTGACCATTGAGAGAAAACTTTTAACGGACAATAAAGGGCCCAGAGGAAGAAACGTAGATATCTTGCTGTTATGGAGAGAACGAATTGCCACACGAGATAACCATAACATAGTCTACCTGTTATGGATCAAGGAACGTCTTCCCGATTATTGTATATTCTTGGGTACCAAATTCTATGACAATACTGTTATGGATCAAGGTACGCTTCCGATTATTGTATATTCTTGTCAAACAAATTCTATGAACAATAGATCTGGGCTATATCAAAGATTATTTAACATAGAGGACTCCTACAGGTTATTTTTTAAAAATACTTATAGTCAATATTTTATTTCTAGCACTTATAGAATATAACTTGTCTCAAAGCTTAAGCGATTGTTGAGTTGCAATTCTCAGTGGCTTAGATTTATGCTAGGCTGGACCATGAACTCTTTGTCAATTTTGAATTTGGGCCAAATTGATGTCGCAATTTCCACTACCATTGAGTAAATGACCCATCATAAGTATTGCATCTTTATGTTCTATAGGGTTGATTTGCATATATTGATCTATAGGTTTTGTGTTACAAAGAATGAGAATTATGACCTTTTAAGTTGAACTAATTTTTCCTTATGTTACTATTTACATTTGATATGGCCTAACTTGGGCCAAGACATAAGATTTTTTAATACATATGGTGGACAATAGAAGTTTGAGGCGTACATAAGTCTGAGAAAACCGTATGAATAAAGAGCAAGGGTTGTACTTATAATAACCACTCTAAATGCAAATGATAACATCGAAAATTTACATGTGAGATTTATTTATTGTGATTTGTGAACTGTTTGTCTGTTGTGAGCTTCAAACACGAGAAAAAAATTATGGCAGAGATATGACGATGAAGAAATAAAAAAAATTGAAACTTAGGAGGGTGAATGATGAAAATAGAGGAACACTTGACCAAAATTGACAGTAAACAAGACTCAAAGAAGTCAAGTTTTCATGTTAGTTTTGTTAATTGCAGAATTTTTGAGAAGTCTTAGATTATAAATTTGGAAAATTGAAGTGGAGAAGTGGAAAAAAGCTACTACATAACTTCCAAGTATAAACAACACAATTTAGTGGTATTTGCAGGCGTAGTATGGTAATGTTGGTCTCAATATTGTTGTAAAAAGACCATTATGTAATGAAGTTGAACTTAGTAAATCAAATGTTGTAATGAAATCAAACATCAACTATTGTTTTCTTGTTTGTAGCCATTCTATGCTTACATATATATGTTTACTTGATATTTATTAACTCTTATCCTGTACAAAAATTTATTTGGCAAAATTGATAAATTGTTCGAACTACCAAGAATTCTAATTGAAATTATTCACTGTGTTTCCTAGTCTATGTTTGTAGCTGCATGAATACTAATTGTAATTGAAAAGTTTCATCATTTTAGCTATAGTTAAGTTTTTATTTATATGTAAATTGACACTATAATGCAGTGAAATTATGTCTCTGTTTTATATCAGGTCCCCTTATTGATTTTGTTATTTTATTTGTTTTGATTATAGATAATAATTATCTATTTTGATTAATTCACACTCTAGTGTAGTGAAATTAAGCATGTGTTTCATATTAATTGTGTTTCTGTTTAATTGACACTCGGTTATGTTGTTTGTTTATATCAAGTCTCTTTTTTTTTTTTATTTTGCTATGTTTATTTTGAATTAAGCTTAATGTATGTCGTACATTTGTTGTGATTAATATATAATATGGATAAATGTCGTATAAGAAATTCACTGGAATTGCGCTTGTATGATGGTATGATCTGCTATACATAGTCTAGTTGAGTTTATATTGATTATGAGTAATAAATAACTGAAGTAGTAGTTGTATGCAATAGTAATCTAGTTGTTGTGCTTCAATTAGAGATAATAAAACTATTAGCAAATATGAGAGAAAAGTATAAGATATAATGTGGATAACAAATGTGAAGGACCAATGAGAAGATTATAAAAATGTAATAATTTACATATTTTAGTAATCACAATGCATGAATGAAAATAGGACCTTGAAGTCTTTAAATGTCTTTAAATTTATATGTATGGTTGAAGTTTATGTATAACTATTGATTATTATTTGAAAATGGGGCATATGCTTTATGTGATTGTTTTGTGATTGGTGATTGATTTTAAATAGATGAGTTCAACATATGTGAAGAGGAAAACAGAAATGATTATGAATGGTGCATTATGGTGAAGATAATAGTCTTAACAATGGACGAGAGATATCAAATGAGTCAATGATCGACATATTTTTCTTGGTAATAGATGACCTTTTTGAATAATACAAGGCATATGCAAAGTACAAGGAATTTGGTGTTACAACGATTTCATGTAAAAAGGATGTACATGGAGTTAAGTAATTCATCATCATTGCATGTCACCGAGCCATAAATGCTAGAATCTATAGTAGGATTGTGTAGATGGAAAGGCCTTCAAGAAGAATCAATTGTAAAGTAAGAATATGTTCATTTGACAAGTTGATGGGAAATGGAGAATTAACAAGGTTTAAAAAAATCATAATCACGAGATGATCCTAATAAGTTGAGATTTATGAAACAACACTGTGAGATGCTGCCTCACATAAAAAGAGGTTAGAGGTAAATAACAGTGATGAAATTCAATCTCTGAAGACATATTGATATTTAATAATGGAGTCGGGCGGGTGGGTATGACTTGATGAGGTGCTTAGAAAGGGATTGCTGTTACCATCTATGCAAAGTGCAAAAATTGCAGTTTTAGAAGGGAGATGTAGAATCAATTCACCACCTATTTAAGAGAATGCATGGGAGGGATAAGAATTTTCTTTTATGAAATTGCTTCAGATAAGGATCATAGGGTGAAAAACATTTTTTAAGCTAATGTAAGGTGTCACAATGCATATAAAGTGTTTGGTGATGTTATTTCACTAGATACGTTAGAATATCTTTACACCTTTTATCAGGATTAACCACCATGGATATCGATTCTATTAGGATGTGCATTGATTTGCAATGATAAAATTTCAACATTTGTTTGGTGTTTAAGTAGTGGCTTCGATGTATGACTGTAGTTCAACTAACTACTAATGACAGACCAATATCTAAGTATTACAATGGCAATTCTGTTCCCTAAAGCTGGGCGGATGTGCATTTAGCACATAATGGCCAAATTTTCAAATAAGATGAAGCAACATAACCAATATGATGACTTAAAAGACGACTTTATGTAATCAGTTTATGACAGTAACCTAATAAAGGAGCTTGAAATAGTTTGGGCCAATATATTGGTAATATATAAACTTTATGAAAAATAATTAGTTGATAAATTTGTATATTGGGAATGAGATATAGGCCCTCGTGTATCAACATAAAGGAGTGAAAGTATGAACTCATATTTTGGTGGGTGTATTCATGCTAGGAGCACATTGAAATAATTTGTTAATCAATGTGAAATAGCTTTATAGACAAAATCGAGAAAGAGATACAAGTTGACTTTGATTCAATGAACACAAAGATTCCTACCCATATCAAGTATGCAACAGAGAAATAATTTCAAGAGGCTTATACAAATGAGATCTATGTGTGGGTGCGAAAGGAATTCCATAAAATGATATATTGCCACGGAAATCATATAAATCAGCATTGAATGTCCACACGTATTCTATAGAGTGTAAGGTCTTTATTGATAAAGTAGAGACACATTGGAAGCGATTTTGCTTCGATGTCACTTACACCAATGCTGAAGTAGATGTCAAGTATAACTGTTTGTTGTTTGAGTCAAAAGAAACAGTATGAGTTTTATGTGAGCATAATGTAAACGTGCTACCAAACAGATACTAATTAGTAGATGGTGAAAATATATTAAATGATATCATAGTAAGATAAGGAATAATATATATAATATTCGTGTGTCGGAAGAAGGAAAAAGAGTTAAATGCCTTGAAGAGTTGTTTAATATTACAGTAGACCTAGCATGTTTAAACGAGGATATGTGTAATTATATAGAATGTGAAAATGAGAGGGAAGATGAAATCATGGGAGGATGAGCGCATCAATCGATGGAGAACGTAATGATGTGGCTATGGAATCTTCTGTAGGAGGTGCATCTGTCCACGCACTTATGATATACAATGACCTGAAAGTGAGTAAGCATTGCGGTAGACCAAAGACTGGATGCAAGAAATCACGATTGGAGTGCAGTAGCACGAGAAAAAAAGGGAAGATTGTGTCAAAGGTAAAACAAAATAGAAAGAGCAGTCCAAATCTAAATGAAAGCGACTTTTGTATAGAGCGAATAAGAATTTTAATTTAGTTAAATGATAGTTTAAATGAATTAAGGTCTTTTACAATTTAGTAATAAACATAAAATCTTATAATTTGTCATCTCTGCCCATATTGCTTATGTGAAATAGCTAATTAGTTACTTGTACTTATATTACTTGTTTTTAGGCTATATGCTAATGTTGATGTATTGAATGATGACAATTCGTGTTGGCTTGTGAATTCATCCACTGCTAATTTAGTGATTATAACTCCTAGGCCATAGGGAACAAATGGTGTAGGTAGAAGTGGGGCATGGTTAACATGTTATGGATGATGGGGGCAGCTGGCTGAGTTATTGTTAATTATTATTAGGTTAGTGAGAAGGAATCATACGAAGAGTGTATCTCATGGGTGATTTTTATTTTGAATTAACTGATTGACTCACATCTAAGCATAATGGATATGCATAGAAATATGGTTTTGTATATAGATTTATCTTGAAGATGTTAATTTTATTTAATGGCAAATTTATAATTTTAAAAGAAGTAGAGGGAATATTGTGAACTTTATAGCTGTATAAGCAGAGATTACTTAAAAGATATCAATTATATTTTTGACTTTATATACAAGGATTTTTAATCATTTTCTTCACATGAGCTTCAAACACATGTTGAAAAGCACCCACTATATGGATGTATTTTTGTAGCACTTTATTGAATACTTAAAACTTAAATGCAACAAATCCAAAACATAAAACATAAATATCAAAATTAATCAAGAAAAGTGACATTTGGTGATTATAGTAAAATATAGTTAGTAGGAGTGAGTAACCAAATTATTCTAATTAGTAGGAGGAGGTAACCAAATTTTGTAATCTAATTTAGTTATGCAATTAAAGTCACTTTTTGAATCCAGTTGTTATGATCACATGCAAAGAAATGAGAATTTTAATTAAATTCATTTAGTAATCTAAGACATTAGGTAAAATGAAATTAGTGAATGTAGTTTAGATTATGATCATTATGATTCAAGGCAAAGAAATGAGAATTCGAATTGAATTCATTTAGTAATTCAAGACATTAAGTAAAATTGATTTAGGGTTTTGAGTTTAGAATCCGATTTAAGTTACATTTGACTTATAAATGAGATTTTTATTCAAACGTGGAAATGAGAATTCGATCCAATGGAATCTAAAAATGAGAATTCTGATTCAAATGTAATTTTAAAATTGGCAACATCTAGCAACACCTTGGTGAGCAGGGTGGTAAATTCTTTTCAAAATCGTTGTCATTACTATCATCTGTAACTTCCTCCGATACAATACCATCTATATTTATTTCTTCAACCATTATACTCAAGGATTCATCATGAAATTTCTCCATTCATTGGTGCATGATATCAATTTCTTTATGCAATTATTGTTTAACTCTATTAATTTGGGTAGGATTCGATCTAGGAAGGGTAGCTGAAACGACCTTCGAAACTTTGACTTCGTCATTGACAATATGTTTCAAGCTCACATCAAATTTTTCATAGTATGTTCTATGGCGTTTCTTTCATAAATTCCAAACAATCTCAAATTCATGTTGTAATGCCAATTAAATATATGACTTGTGAATGATAAACACATCCAAGTGCAATTTTTAACAGTTGAAAATTTCATCTTCCTTCCAAACCATAACATGTTATTTGGATGCATATACTGATTCAAAACTAAATTGAAATCGTTTAAAATAAATATAAATTATATATATTGAGATCTTAGTCCAACTCTAGCGCAAAGTGGAAAAATATGTAATGTATAAAAAATGTAATTATATTACATGTAATTGTAAGGATAAAATTTTTATACGACAAGGAAATTTTTTGAATGTATAAGTAAGGAGTTAAGGATTTGAATTTGGTTAGCATATAAATGCAAGAATCTTATACTTGTAAGGGAGATGATATGTTGAAGTTTGAAGATTGAGAATTTAGCCACTTGTTCTTTAGCGTTGGAGACTCTATATTCAGAATATGTGGAAAGGCAATTTTAAGATTATAATCCTAGTCAAATTAACAATATGTTCAACCTTTGACTGCCTGATCTATTAAGATTTTTTGTCCAACCGATAAAAGTCATTTTCAGTAAAGATGATTGTCTTGGGTTGTTTCAAAAAAAATTATTTGAAAAAATAAAGGCCCGCGATAACAAATAAAATTCCTTGAAAACCATTGCATTTCATATTGATATGTAAAAATTAAGTGGCTTCAAATTAGATAGCCCAACAAAAGATGGACTTAAATAAGTGGAATAGTTCACTTGAGAAACTATGTGTGGTAGATTTTTAAAGTTGTATAGTGCTTTGAAATAAGCCGCAAACTCTTATTCTCCTAAGTAAGGCCTAAGACTTATAATGTGTCCTTATGTCGCAGATGTATAATAATTAAAAGTCATTCATCTGTAAAAGTTTATACCTTTCTGCAATATTCATCAGAGACACATGAGATTTGACGGGAATTCAAATATTATGAGAAACTATCTTGGAGAGAAGATTGTCGCCAAGATTTATATGTAAAAAAATCAAAATGATAATTAATTGTGAAAATTTAATACATAATTGGACCTCAAATTCGAAAAAAAAAATATTTAGATGGAGCTAAATATATTATCAATCCAAGTATGTAATCAATAAATATAATATGTCTTCTGAATTTGTAGTTATGAAGGCTTTAGCGGAAATTTATCATATTAGTTAATAGTATATAATTTCTCTCATTTCTTTGGCTTGATTTAGTAATAGAAATTTAAGTTTTAATAAAATTTAAATAAGTTTCATGAATCTAAAAGGCCTCCTAATGTTTGATCTTGGAACTAATTTGTGAAAATTGATCTAATGGCATTTAAGTAACGACATATGTCATGTGACCTGATTCCAATCCAAGCAAGTTCAATCTTTTTGAACTGAATTAAATTTCAAGTTTGGCAATATATAGCCATGGTAATCATATTAGTTATTATCACATAATGACTCTCATTTTCTTGGCTTGATTTAGTAGCACATAAATTTTTATTTCAACTTGTATTCTTAAGTTTCATTAAATCCAAATGGTCTCTAAGTAATTGATCTTAGACCAATTTGTTGAAATTGGTCTAATGAAGTTTAAGTATTGTCATATGACATGTGTTATAGTCCAAATAAGTTCAACCTTTTTGAATTGAATTAAATTTCAAGTTTGGCAATGTATAGTCAAAGTGATGATATTACCTAGTACCACATAATGACTCTCATTTCCTTGACTTGATTTAATAGCACATAATTCCTTGTTTCGACTTTCATTCAATTAAGTTTCATTGAATCCAAATGGACTTTTAGTGATTGATCTTAGAACCAAATTTGTGGAATTGATCTAATGGAGTTAGGTAGTGTCATATAACATGTGTCCTAATACAACCAAATCCAACTTATTAAATTAAATTTCAAGTTTGGCAATCTAAGGCCATGGTGATCATATTAATTAGTATCATATAATCTCTCTCATTTTTTTGGCTTGATTTAGTAGCACATAATTTTTCTTTCAACTTTCATTTAATTAAGTTTCATTGAATTTAAATTAAATTGCAATATATATATATATATATATAATTCTGAAGAAAAAATAAGTTCGAAGAAGCTCTCTACATTCAACATTCCTATTTATCTTTTTTCACAAAATTTTGAATTTTCTTTTAAATTTTATTTTATTTTATATGATTTGATTGGAAGTTTTAATATTTAATAATTATAAAATATAAAATAATTATAAATTATCTACAACAAAATAATACCTTGAATTGAATTTTAAATTTAAGAGATCTATATTTATATTTATATAATATGAAATCAAAAAATAAGTTCAACGAGCTCTCTCCATTCAGTATTCATATTTTTCTTTTTTTTACAAATTCTTTAGTTTTTTTTTATCTTTTATTGTGATTTTATTGAGTCTTAATATTTTCTAAAATCATTATATAAATTTGATTATGTACAGTAACAAATAATTATTTGAATTATGAATTCTACCTAGAATTTAGCGATTAGATCATTATCTCTTATCATCTATAAATTACATCATGAAAACAGATTGCAACTCCATCATCAACGAATGTATTAGGTAGAGAATGTATTTATTTGAAGTAGGTGTAATTATTTGTTATTTGATTCTTTTTTTTTGAAAAAATTTTGTTATTCCAACAGAGAATGTATTATCTGCAGTAGGGATAGTTTTTTTGAGTATCGTAGTAGGGATAATTATTCAATTCATTGTATTTAGTAAAATAGAGATTGGCTCATATCTATATTTTATAATTTCAGCAGATATTTATCTCGAACATATAAATTCATAAAATATCATATGCTATCTTTGATCTTCCAAGATGCATACGAGAAAAGGTTTAATCTTCCTCCATGTCTTAGACTCCTTCCAGCATCTGGTTTGATTTAACCAAAAGCTAGCTCTTAGGCAAAAAACGACCTATTAGGGGATTCACGAGCATATGGTTATGCATCAACTACATAGTATCCCAGAGTTAATATTTGCAGTTTCCTATGAAAATGCATCTTTCTCAAGGTAGATATTCACTATAATTATAATTGTAAATCATATTAGAGATTTTATGAACTTTTATTAATTAATATGTATTTTTTTAGTTGATGCAACTACACTTTCTTCTTTATTAATTAATCATATTATAGATTTTAATTGTATTAGAGATTGTATTAGTATTATTAATCGGCATGTTTTCCGTGTGTCAAAGTTTTTTGGCACTCTGACTTATAACACATTTGTAAGTTTTTTTTTTACTAAATTGCTGGCCAGTTGCTTTAGTAATTCAAATTGGATGTGCTCATAAATTTTTAAATAAAAAAATATCTAAAAGCATTTTAATGAGTGCCTTAAGTGGAATAGGAAAATAAGACTCGAAATCTAAGTAAATAAATTAATTATATATAAATGAGGTGGCCTTAAGTGGAATAGGAAAATAAGGACTCTGAAAATCTAAGTAAAATAAATTAATTATATATATATATATATATATATATATATTATATATATATAATTATATATATATATCTAACAAACCATTTATTTTTAATAATATAGATATAAAGATAAATTATTAAGTTATTACTTTTCAATTTTTTCTCCTTATACTATATTTATACATTTTTTTATTTTTTAATATTATATTTAGTTTGCACGAATCCGTGTTAATAGTTTTCTAGATATAGTGTATATAACGCTAAATGAAGAATCAATATTTTAAGTCTTAAAACCAAGCTAATATGTGATGCCAATCTATTCCAAATATATCTACAAACCCATTTATTTTTAATATATAGATATAAAGATAATTATTAGTTATTACTTTTCAATTTTTTCTCTTATCTATATTTATACATTTTTTTATTTTTTAATATATATTTAGTTTGCACGAATCGTGTAATAGTTTTCTAGATATATGTATATACGCTAATGAAGACAATATTTTAAGTCTTAAACCAACTATATGTGATGCCAATCTATCCAAAAATTTGTATTTTATTATTTAATTTATTTTTGCAAGCCATTATTCTTTTACTTTAATTAGGAAAGCTTATGGAAAAAAATATATAATATATTTTTTAAAGGGATTATTATATTATTGGAATACAAAAATTAAGCTACACTTATAAACTTAAAAGGCTTGAAAATTTAAACAGGTTTAACTCAAATCATTTTTATCTAGAATACTTTCGTTATTTTTAATATAGTAAAAAGAAAAGTTATCAATGAAAATTTTTAGAAAAGTATAATATACAACAAATAGAATAACTTGCACAATGCGCAAGCCTTCATCGAGTTAAAATTAAATTTAAACATATGCTTCTTTTAGTCTAATGCAAACATATTCTTTTTTTTGTGGATAATTACTAATTAAATGTCAAAGATTGGTAATAAATTAATCTAATGTAAACATGTGCTTCTTTTGATTTAGTGTAAAAAATTGCACACTTCTTTTGATCTTATATAAACACATGCTTCTTTTGGACATAATTAATAATTAAATGCCAAAGATTAATAAAAATGTTAAAGGTTGGTAAAAAAAAAAAATATATACAGAACGATAATATTACAAAAATTAATAGTGATAACATTATTATTATTTTTTGGATTCTTAAAATCCATTTCAAGCCTTTGATTCATTAGAGGTCGTTTTTATTTAATTAACAGTCGTTGCTTTTCCTTTCAAGATGAACGATCTAACTTGCATGACAATTGCTAACGCCGAGAACTTGACCAAGAAAAACTGGCATGTACATCTATTTCTTTGCAGACTAATGTTGAACAACTGAAATTCTATCAACCTTATCCAAGTCATCATCAGTAGATCAATTATTATCTTCTTATGATGCAGGAATTGACATTGTTTTTCCAAGGAACATCCAAAGAATATTGGCACAATTGTTAAACTATTGGTTGGCAAAATATGTTGGTCTATCATAACTGAAAATGATATTAATCATAGTGTGGTGACCCTTTCAACTAGAATGGGTAAAGTATGAACATATCAAAGTGAGAAAGGACTTGTGAGTTTTCATCGAGTTTTTTTGCCCTAACAACTTGAAAACTGTTGTCTATGATAAAAATGTCAATTATGTCAAAGAGCCACCAGTCCTAGATAACAAATGCTCTGCCACCGTGAATTTGGTCATATTATTTCATTTGTAAAGAAGAAAAGCCCTTTAACTCTTAGGTCAGTTGTATTTGAAAGCTCATAGTCTCATTTCCATCATCGTAGCCTTTCATTCAATTTGTTTTATGTATTGTTGCATAACTTGAAATATATGTTTGTTTGTGATTTGTGTCTGACTCAAGAATGTCATCGTAGCCTCATTGACACCCTATCCTCAATTGGTCCTTAAGGTTAACAAAAAAATAAAGCAAACTCCAATTTTATAATGCACATATGAGGAAATGGAGTGGTCCAGTCAAATTGCTTTGCCTTGGTTCCCTCTCCCCTGTGAAGTGATGTTTTACCTTGTTGCATAATAGAGTTTCATGATCTCGTGAATGAAGCAACTATCGAGCCTAGGGATGTCCTCAAACACTTATTGTCAATAACGAAGACATTTTCATATTTAATTTTATTCACTTCTATTAGAAAATGTTCCAAGCTATTGACTAACAGTTTTTTGAGTTAAAATCAGACCGAATGATTTTTTAGTGTAACCGATCATTATATAAGGAAATTTTAATACACTCCCAAAGAAGACGAGGACATACCAGTAAATAGTGAAAATTATGTAAAAATGTAAAAGCAATATTCTTTTAAATTTAAAATCAATCATAAATCAAACCAATGTTCTATATTTTGTATTTTCAAATTCATAATCTTTAGATAGGTTTGGGGCACTTGAACACCCCCTGCCCCCTGCATATTTGAATGGTTAAGCGTCTTGCAGAAGGAATTGAGTTGCGTCTTGCAGAAGGAATTGAGTTTCTCGAACTTTTATTGAAATTGAACTGTTCAAGGGGGGAAAAAAGGCAAAACCCTTCCTAAACCCTAATAAACAGAATAGTCCTACTTCATCACTTGGAGAGAAAACCTTCTCCTTCTTCTTCCAGAGATGGCCGAAGCTTTACACGAGCGACAACACGAGACCTTACGCGGTTATGAGCTCCGTCTTCTGCGCTGCACCCTCGGGGCTCCATCGTCCCAACCACCGTCTTTGTCCGATGCTTGTTGTCTTAATGATGATAACAATATTAAAAATCTCTACTTACTTATCAATAGGTTGCTCAATTTAATCGAGACTGGGAACTATCTAGAAGCTCTCTCCTCTGATGCAGCCAAGCTCGTCATTCATTTGCCGGAGCTTCCGGAGTCTTCTTCTGCCGACCAAGTTTACTCCAAGTTGGTCGAGGGCGTGCAGTGGTTTATAATGAGCGGTGGCGTTGAAGTTGATGATGGGGAAAGGGCTTGCAGAATGATTCTAGTCTTGTGTGTTGCCGTTGCTGCGTTTTTCTTTTTTACTCAGTGTAACATCACCGGGTCTGTATCTTTTATTCTTCATTTCTTAATTATATTGGGTTGTAATGGCTCTAATTAATTATGTTTATCTTTTTCTTTATGTTTATTGTTTGAATATGAATATTTAGACCAATTGATGAATTTCCTCGATGTCCTCTGCGGATTAAAGTACCTGAAGGTGGAAAATTTGTGGAATGGGAAAATTGGGCGCGTGATCAGCTTATGTCAAGTGGTTGTCACTTGCTTGGAAAGTTCTACAATCTTCAGGTACTGCTTTCAATTTAATATACCTATTTGCCTTCTCTTAGTGGTCTCATTGATTCCTATGGCTCTCATGCTTGATGGGTTTTGTTTATGGTCTTAATTGGATTTTTTTTTTTTATTTTTTTTTTATTTGTAGTTTTTAGCTTTTGCTAAAATGTTGGTCATGAAGACAAAAGACTTGCTATTTGAAGGAAGCATGTCTTCTATATATGGCATTCGAAGCATTTCATGGTGGCTTGCCAGGGTCTTACTTGTTCAACAGAGAACTTTGGATGAGTTATCTTCATCTTTGTTTGATCTATTGCAAGTAAATATGGGCGAAACTCTAAATCATTTTGGTGCTTTGGAGCAAATAGCAAGTTACTGGGGTGTGAAGTTGCATGACGAAGAAGCTTCTAGAATAGTCTCAATGCTACATTTGGAAGCAGGAATAATAGAATATACCTATGGGCGAACCGACTCATGCAGGTACTCATTAAGTGTTGAAAAGAGTTGTCTAGTAGTTATGCCTATGCTATTTGCATTATAACTAGATGTTTAGATACGAGTTTTTGCCTCATTTTTACTGCTATGTGATTGTTTTAGTTTTATTCATTGCTTGACTATGTGCTTCAATATACATTCATGCTATTGTGATGCTTACACGTTGGTGTTAGCAGATAGCATATGATGTCATAGAAATTTTGAAACTTATCATTGATGCAGCTGTTTAGTTTTATAAATTTTATTAAGTAGACATACATATTTTAAGCAGTGTATCATGCCTTGTAAAGAACATGTATTTTTTTTTCCTTCTGTTTTGGTTGAGAAACTAAGTTGCTTTCTCAAAGAGCTACAAGTGATGCACCTTCATTTCCCGAAGTCAGAAAGTGCCTCTCGATGAAGATACTAGACCCTAACAGGGCTAGATCAAATTGCTGACTTGAAATAACAGATAATATTGGAAATTGGCAAATAGAATTAGCGTTTGAGATAATTGGCATGTTGTAGTCGCTTCATTTTCCTTCATTGTATTAAACCATTATGATTTTAGAATGCTTTAATTCTCTTTCTTATATAGTGGATTCTAATTATTTTCCACTTAACATAGGAGGTTGTCGACGGAGAGAGTTATCATTTGCAAGATTGAATTATTTATTTTGAATACATTGCAGTTATTTCAATTATCAGGATGCCATTTCAATTAATGTGCATGAGCAATAGCCTGAATATTTTGTTTGGCTGGCATTATTACCTTCTGGTCTGCGAGCCTTTTATTAGTTGTCAAGGTAGTCAGCTCTTTTGGTTTCAATTTTTTGTCTGAAGCATTTCTGTTTTGTCAGATTACATTTTGGATCAGCTGAAGCATCAGTTGGGCTTCAGCTTTCTGTTACTGGGGTTCTTGGCTATCATACAATGCATCAGGTTAATATTTTAAGCCTGTTACTTGTAAATCTTTATGAAAATTTTAACTTTACCTCACAGATAACTGCTGGATGCAGGCAGAGCCAAAGTTACAGAGGGTACTTCTTGTCAACAAAAAAGAAAGCTTATCCGATAGTGATGATGCTGTTACCTGCCCCCCAATAAGTGCTGGCGCCCAGACATATGACTCTATTAATGAAGACACTTTGCAGCTGAACCACCATGGAACTTCTGACATTCTTATGATTCCAAAATTGCTAGAGAATGGTGAAGAATCAGAAATGAGTACCAAAAGTAATCAAAATAGCAGTCCAGGTGGTGCTGCCCCTTTAACAGCCATCCAGCAGGCAGTGATCTTGGCGCAGTGCCTTTTGATTGAAAAGAGCAGTCGACATGATGAGTTGCAAAGTAAGTTGCTTGGATATGCCTGATTGCTAAACTGAACCGTCTGATATTATGAGTCGGGCTTTTCCCATGTTGGTTGCTGCTAAAAAAATGAGGGAATCTTTACTTGGTTTCGATAATGCATAATCAAGGTCTTTAAAAAAATGAGAAAAGACAAAAAAATTCTCCCTAATTGGAGTTGCTGCTATGTGTTACATTTGAAATAGCTGGACTACAATTGCTTTCTGGCTGTATATATTCTTAATCTTAACCCTAAAACCCAATTGTGAACCTGCCTCTCTGCTTGAGATCTCTCTTCTGCTCTTATTTTTATTTCTTTTTTCTCCTTGACTGCTTAATTATACTGATTTCTGTGGTTGAGGTAACACAACACTTTCACCAACAAAATGATCTCTTAACTCTACGTTTTTAGTCTTGTAAATTATTTTTCAACTTATTCTAAGAAAGATGTTTGTAATATTTTTCAATATGCTAATTTTCCAAGATATATTTATGTTGATTCATTATTTTTATTGTTTTGATTGAATTTGGTTTCATCTTTTAACATTACTTGTCAGAAACATTTTGCGCCTGTTTGTGATGTGTCAAAGTGCTGTCTTTCTATAACCGATATTTGTGTTTGCTAATGTTGAGGAAATCTGAACTCCATTTCCACCCGAAATCTTTATTTTGGCTTATGGATAAATAAATATAGCATAATGTGAGCACAAAAGGTGTTGGATTCTTTAACACATCTTCTCATGTCAATGTCCAATAGGTCAAATTAAACCTCAAGATGTGTGAAAAAAACCAAAGATTCTTATCAAAAGGGTAAAAATAAGTTGGTAAAAAAATAATCTAGAAATCCTAATTGCAAAGAAAGGGCTTGACTTTATTAAGAATACATTATACCTGTGACAAAAAAACGTCGAAGTTACATATTGTGTTAAGAGAATGAAATCCAAAAGCTTAATACTGGGTGGGGAGGCCTTTACACCCATGTAAAAGTATAGTAAATTCATAGGTTTTGTTGGATGCAATAGCATAGCTAAACCAGAATTAGTTGTCATAGGATTCAATTAGATTTGTTGTGTTGCTCTATAAATGCATATGATGATGTGGCCTTTGAAGACATTTTAATCCATATTCTTTGTTAATTTACGTCTTTTTCTTTTCCAGGATGGGATATGGCTCCATACATAGAGGCAATTGATTCTCAATCATCGTCATTATTTATTGTAAGTGGAATATTGCTATGCGTCTTTCCTGCATAAATGTTGCAGATATTCTAGTTACCGACACATAACTATTAAAATAACATTGCACTTTAACAAATATCATACTCATAAACATTGCACTTTAAGTGGGAGGTTTTCTTTTTACTAAGGATATGAAGATGTTATTACCATTTAGATTAGTAAATAAGCAATTTCTATCAAATTTCTAATAGAACAACCAGGTTCGTCTTTTTATCTTGTTTTTCCAATTATATAAAAAGGTGGCTTATATACCTTGTATACCTTCACTACTTTGTTACTCTTGTATCCCATATTAATGTTCTGATTAAAAGAAACAAACCAGAAAGCTGTTTCCTTTTGCTGTTATTTAGAAAATATATATAATATAATCCAGAAAATTTGTGTTCTAACACATTAATTTTGCTTGTGTTTTATGTTTCTCGTTGTTAGGAGGACTTTCTTGTCCTTCATAGTTGACTCTCACTTCATTCTTTCTCAATAGTAATCATCTAACAAGTGAAGTAAATATGATTTATTATCACCTTCTGACCAATTTGAGGTCACCTGCATAAAACTAGAGAAGTCAGTCAATAACTTGCAGCATTAAAAATTTTTGCACTGTGATCAGTCGTGTTCCATTTGAATATATTATACCTATGGATTGTTCTTGTTGAATTTGATTGTTGCTTTTCCAGCATTGTTAATTTGATGATTTCCCTAGTTTGCAGTCCTTTTAGGCTAAATCATTAAAAAAACCTCGAATTTTGCCGGTAGTTTTAATTGTACTTTTTTCACCTAGTACCCTGCACTTCAATTTTAGTTACAATAGCACCCTAATTTCAAATTGTACCCAATTCAATGAATGAAATATTATTTTCATTGTACCTACATGGTCAGGTTAACCAAAAACTTTAATAACACCCTCACTAATATTGGTTGGAAATTTTCTTTTTAAAATTCATAAAAAGCCAAGTAAAATAATAAATTTTAGTTAGTTATAAGCATAAAATATTAGTTTAGATTTTTATTTTGCCATTTTTTAAGCATGGAACTGCACTTCAAATTTTAGTTAACAATAGCAACCCTAATTTCAAAATTGTACCCAAATTCATGAATGAAAATATTATTTTTCATTGTCAGCCTACATGGTCAGGTTAACCAAAAACTTATAACACCCTCACTAATATTGGTTTGGAAATTTTCTTTTTAAAAATTCATAAAAAGCCAGTAAAATAAATAAAATTTTAGTTAGTTAATAAAGCATAAATATTAGTTTAGAATTTTTATTTTTCCATTTTTTAAGGCAATGGAAATTTTAAGTTAGAGTTTATTGAAATATATGCTTAAGTTAGATCTCTCGTAAAATAGATATTTTATTCATTTATGGTATATTTTTAATTTTTTAGAGGAGTTAGTTATAAGCATAAAATATTAGTTTAGATTTTTATTTTGCCATTTTTTAAGCATGGAATTTTAGTTAGAGTTTATTGAAATTATGCTTAAGTTAGATCTCTCGTAAAAATATATTTTATTCATTATGGTATAATTTTATTTTTAGAGAATCATTACTTATTATCATTATTATATAAATAAATAAATAATATTTTGTTTTTGAGATGAATATATTTATTTTTTATTTTAATATTGGATACAATTTGAAAATAATATTTTATTCATTAAATTGTAATATTATTTTTTATTTTGAAAGTGGGTGCAATTTGAAATTAGAGTGCTATTGTAACTAAAGCTGAAGTTCAGGATACTAGGAGAAGAAAGTTGGATTTAAGGTATAATTAAAACTACCCGCAAAGTTTAGGGTTTTTTTAATGATTTAGCCCTCCTTCTAATATAGAAGTTTATGTGATTCACATTATACAACAACAACTAAGCTTTAGTCCCAAACTAGTTGGGTTTGTCTACATATATCTATTTCTTCCATTCTACTTGTTTTGTATTAATCCTTCGAAACACCTAGCATATCTAGATTTTTCTTAATCATCTACATGGATTCATCTTATATTTTTATTAGTTTTAACTTTTACGTGATTTTTTGTTCTTTTAGATTCAATGTTTTTGCAACTTCTTACGTATCCGTTGGGAGTCAACTCGTAGCCGAACAAAGCAACGTGCATTAACAATGATGCAAAAATTGGTACTTGAGTGTTTCTCTTTATTCAATTCACAATTGGCGTATTAAATTCATAATTGCATAATTGGTTTGCTAATTTAAAATGCTTACTTGTTGGGGTTACTATATTTAAATGCTTGTCCTTTGGGGTTCCTGTCTTTTTTCTGTCATTGGTTTTTTATGAATGGATTTTGGGAGAAATACATTCAAAAGCTAACTCTTGAGGTTGGAGAGCCTATAGTCCATGTAAACCCCACATTTAAATCCTTATACCTTAAATATAGGATTCAAATCCCATACCTTGCAAATATGATCAGAACAACCACTGGACAAGCTTCATGTTTTTGTTTAAGGTAATAATTGATGGTTAAGGAAATACTCTTTAAGTATGAATAATAGCATACTGGCGTTGTTGACTACATCTTAGGCCATTCACAGTATGCTTTTTAAGATAAGTGGCAACATAGTGATTGTTTTAGTTTGATTTACATGATTAAGTGCTCGTTTGGTGTAGCTGATGGTTGCTAGCGGTTAGCTGATAAATATTGGTATTTGGTAAAATTTTGGTAACGAGTTGTTGTTAAAATGTAAAATGACCATTAACGATGTAATTGTTTTTATATATTATGATGTATAATCTATGTACATTTGTTTAATAAGGTAAATATATTATTTTTTTTATTTTGATATATTAAATAGAACTGTGTGGTAAATCCCACAAGGGAAAAATATAAGAAGAGTAAATAGCAAATAATGAGGAAGGTGTACCAACTAAAATAGCTCTGGCCATTTTGTATTTAAGGTACGCCAATTCAATATAAGTCCAAATTATAAAACGAATTGTTAATTGAATTGATTAATTGCTTTTTGGGCCTAGATTTAACATGGAGAGTATATTGCATGAGGGAAGTTTCTGAGTGGGTCGTACCCTGATGGATCTTTGCTGGGCCATTGTATGCTTATCAAGTGGCCACTTGACCTAATTACCATTTGAAGGGGAGAGTGTAGAAATGTGTGTGTAAATCCTACAATGGAAAAATATAAGAAGAATAAATAGCATATAATGAGGAATGTGAACCAACCAAAAATGACTTAGGTAATTTTGTACTAAAAGTAAGTTCAACTCAATATGAGCCAAAATTATTAAATGAATTGTGAATTGAATTTGATTAATTGCTCATATGGTTCACATTTCACATATTATATAAATAAAAAATATTAACTAAATTTTTTTCAATAATATTGAATAGAAATTATATTTTTATAACTATAAATTAAAATGATAAAAAAATATTAATTTTTTTTAAAAAAATTGCTAGTAATTACTTTTATGATGTTAATGAAGTCAAAATATAATATAAATACGTATTAGTTGTTACCAGCTGATAAAACATAGTTGATGGAATCAACAACCAATCGGGACTTCTAACAACCATTAGTTGTTGATTAAAAGGTTTACCAAACATCTACAATCTAACTGTTAGGTACGAATCAACTATCAGTTGCATGAATTAGCTGAACCAAACACCTTCTAAGCCAAGTTAAATTCAGGTCATTTTTTGAATTTTTCTTGATAGTTTTTCTAATCTCTCTCTCTCTTTTAACGTTTTGTGGTCATAAGCCTCATATAAACATGCACCAATTGTCACAAGCCTTGCTAAAACATGCTAAAACATGTTACTTCGCTGTTGTAGTTTGCATTTTAAACTAAAGATGGTGAATTGTTTGTAAAGGACATAGATGTGGTACATGATGGACATAGTAAATATTTAATATGGCATATTACAAAAGATTATTATCCACTACTAGGGTAAACAAAATAGCTTTTGGATAATTCTTTTTTATGTATTTATATCTTAATTAGCATGAAAAATATCAGAAAACTCAGAGCTAATCTCTCAGAGTTTAAGACATTGATGGCAAGAGAATTCCTAATAGTACATCTGATATCTTGCCAAAATGACTAATTTAGGGCATGGATTGCAACAAGAAATTCCCAGGAAAGCAGTCCTGCCCTCAGGAGTTTTGCATATGATGTACCAATTAAATTTGACCAATTGAACTCAGTACTCGAATTCCCAATAGCTGGAGTGGATTTTTACTGTATTGTCACTATTGTTATTGATTTATTATTAGTGTCATTATTGTTATATGTATTACTGTTAATATTGTTACGTGAAAAATTAGTCATTGAACTCCTTTTTGTCCTCAAGCATTGGCTTGATAGTTTTTTTTTGGTTTTCTCTGTACCATAAGTTTGCTTGCTCTTCAACTACCACAACTGTGAAGAAAACCCAAGGAATGTAAATAGCTTGCAAAGGACTCACAAGCGTCATACAAATTTACTTATAAGATGTTGTTATTAGATATCAAGAACTCCATTGTGAAGTAAGCTCTTCCATTTGTCATGCATCTCTAGGATGTTATGATGTTTTGGATCAATGAAGTTGTTTTCTGAGTGCTAGTGCCCTTTTTCTATGTTTCTTTTTCGTGTTGTTCCTCCTCGCTAATCAAGAGAATCTTCTCTTATTTTTTGTTGAAAGCCTCAACATTTCCTGCTTAGTGACCTAATTTGAGATTTAAAGAAAATCGGAGCGCTTGCCTTTAACTTAGCCTGCAAAACTGAAGTTTAATTGGTTGTTTCAGATGACCCTCTTAATGATAGAATTAGCTGGGATATCTGCTTAAGGTCTCATCATATTTCTTAATATTGGTTTTTGATTCCTTATTAATCAAGAAGTAGGTTTATCTAAAAGGGGCTTTTCAGTAATTTTCAGACCTTTTTTACAATTAATTGTGTAGGAGAAAATGAATTAACTAGATCTCTTCTAGATATTAGTTTAGGTTTCTCACACATTTGATGTGCCTTTTTAATTGGGATGTGTGTAAATGTATCTTACTCTGTTGATTGTCAATGATGCCTTTTTTTTTCACTTGATGAGAAATCTGGGACATGGAACTTGATTGGACTTTTCTTGTGCATATTTTCATGATGAAATATTGCTCCACTTATATCTGAGTTGTACGACACTGAAGCTAAATATTTGCACAAGTTGAGGGAGGGAACCAAACAGCGATTAAAATGCATTACTAAGTTAAATTTCAGTCTCATTTTGTTCACGAGTTCATGCCTTTTTTAAAGGTTCTATGTATCTTTGTGCTCTTGTATCCTTGTATTTTCTTTTCCAGTCTGAAGCTTTGTTTAGATTTGGACTTCAATTTCTAAAATGATTTTTACAAGATAAATGATCTCATATAGTTTATCAACTGGTTAAGGAATTTAACACTAGTTAGATCTCCACATTTTCCCCTCACAAATGGACATATTTTAGAGTTTAATCAATGTGCTTTCTCTAAGTTGCTGATGTATTTGAGATTTCTCTCTTCACTTCATCCCTTCCTCTCTCATCACCCTTCCTCCTTCCTCCTTCCTTGGTTTATTTTTTTTTTTTGGGGGGGGGGGGGGGATTTTCCCCCTCACAAAAATGGAACATATTTTTAGAGTTTAAAAATCAATGGCTTTCCTCTAAAGTTGTGGATGTATTTTGAGATTTCTCTCTTCAAACTTTCATCCTTCCTCTCTCATCACCCTTCCCCTCCCTTCCTACTTCCTTGGTTTAATTTTTTTTTTTTTTGGGGGGGGGGGGGGGGGGGGGGGGGGGGGGGGGGGGGGGGGGGGGGGGGGGGGTGGGGGGGGGGGGGGGGGGGGGGGGGGGGGGGGGGGGGGGGGGGGGGGGGGGTATTCATTTACTACTGACAGTGTTCTTCATGGATGTTGTGGGGGGGGGGTATTCATTTACTGACAGTGTTCTTCATGGATGTTGTTACATTATTTCAGGTTGAGCGCATTCATAATCCTTTTCCTCGAGTGGAGAAAAGGATTCCCTTTTCATTTGTAGCTTATGTTCCTGCTATTCCAACCCTACGGAAGTAAACTCTTCTTTCAAATGACTTTACTTTTGCCTTCCGCAACATTCTTAATATATTTTATTATGTGCTAGTTGAACATGTAACCAATTAAAATTGGTCTGTTTCCTCTTTTTCCATTTTTATGATCTAGGGAATATGGTGAACTTTTAGTCAGCTGTGGTTTGATGGGGGAGGCAATTAAAATCTTTGAGGATTTAGAGTTGTGGGACAATGTAATATATTGCAACCGGTAAGATGGCTCTTGATAGCCAAGTCTACATCAACTTGTTCATTTCTATCTTCTTCTTTTATTTATTTATTTATTTTTCAGAAATATATAGTTCTTTGTTTCTTTGTCATGTGGGTCTTATTTAAGAATTTGTATTAAAAAAAAAAAACAGCATATTGGGTAAAAAAGCAGCAGCTGTTGAACTCATCAAGAAACGACTGTCTGAAATGCCCAATGACCCAAGGCTTTGGTATGATGGCCTTCTCTTCTTTTCCTTCTTAACCTTTTAAAGTTTTTCTTTTTTTTTTTTTTTTTTTTTTTTTTTTTTTTTTTTTTTTTTTTGGTCCTGGCTTTGTTGAAATCTTTTGTGAATTAAAGTAATATTGATGTTTCTTAATTTAGGTTTATTCCTAATTAGTGTATAAGATTTGTGGTTGTCCTTAGTTGTAGGGTTGTGGGGAATTCCTTCCTTATTTTTAGATGGGTATTACTTCCTGCCCCCCATATTGGAACAATTTTTTTCTCCGTATATATATAAGTGAATAGAGGTTGAAAAAAATATTACCCTCTCGAAGAAATAAAACATATTCTTTCACCTATATTGGAACAATTTTTTGTATATATATAGTGAAATAGAGGTTGAAAAATATAACACAATTGAAAGAAATAAAACATATTCTTTCCTTTAATTTCTACAGGCTTCTTCCTTTTTGTTCTGTGAACTACAGCAACAGTAGCATAAACATTTCAATAAAATTATTGTTGTGGACAGCTATCAAACTCTCTAATAATCTTGTTGACCATTCAAATTGAGAATTTCATGGAATTCTTTTTTCTACTTTTAGTGTTTATGCCCTAGTTAGAATAGAAAAAATAAAACGGATAAATATGTGACATGCCATAAGGTTTGAAATGATGAATAAATAATTGATAACTTTGTCGCATTTAAAATTTCCCTTTCCTTTTTGGATTTGGATAGGGGTTCAAGTTCATGAGATATTAATAATTATCAGTATGTTTTGGAGTTCTTTATGGGTGATGTTACTTACCCTGATGGGGCAAAGAAAAAAGAAATTTGATGGTTACTAGTTTAAGGCAAACATGATAAATGAGAAAAAAATGAGCAACTTAGATTAAAAACTGCCGAGTAGTTTGTTCAGGTAGAGTATGCAAGATTGTAAGTGATGTTTTCTATTTAGAAAACTTAGCTGTACAACCATGACCGCTCCATTTATTGGATGTTGCCTTTCAATTCAAGAATGCCATTTAGGTTTGTACAGCTAAAGCTTTCTAATAGTTTCAATTTCATCTAATGTTATTTGTTCATTCTATAACTATTTTAAACAAAGTTGATTATATTGCAATTTATTCATATATTTCCTCTCTGCATGTAGCTGCTACATTTTAGTGGTGGGACCTAGATTACTTCAATTTTAATGAAGTAAAGCAACCTTTTCAAACATCAACCTTGATGAATTGTGAATATCCCCACCATATAAGCAAGAGTGGGAAAGTAAAAGAAAAAACAAAAGCAAAGTTACCATCAAAGCATCTCCGTCTAGCAACCTTTTCTATTTGTAGTCACCAGCCAAAGGAATATTTCCTAGGATCATATGTGTTCCACTTCTACGAACAAATTCCACGCTATCTCCCTACCCCCACCGCCATAAAATAAAGGGACAACATAAGAAAGGAAAGGGAAGAATGTATATATTGTTTATGCATGTGGAAGGAGTTTGTTTATTTCTTTTGTATCGCGAACTTGATTACTTTAATTTTTTCATAGCTTAATATGTTGTCTCCTGCAGCACAAATGCATGTTAGTGACAATTGCTTCAATATTTCTGTAAAATTTTATTCATGTGAAGAACAATATGATAAGAAGAGTTCAGTAGGATTAGCATACTCTCTCTGTACATATGTAAATATCAGTTTATTGGCTTAATACTCTTTTTGACACATTGGAGATCTTATGTTTTAGGTGTTCATTGGGTGATGTCACAAATAACGATAGTTGCTATGAAAAAGCACTTGAAATTTCGAATAACAAATCTGCACGAGCAAAGGTACTTTTAATGGAACTGAAATTTGTATGCTTTTAGGTTAATTTTCTTGAACTAGCTTTTTTTGTGTAACAGAGATCTCTTGCTCGTAGTGCATATAACAGAGGTGATTATGAGACATCTAAAATCCTTTGGTATGTCTACTACCTCTCTATTTCTATTTTTGTGTTGAAGTGCATCAATTATCTTTTGTAGTTGGTATTGATTATGGTAACAAAGAATAACTTGTGGTTGCTCCACAGGGAGTCTGCAATGGCCTTGAATTCTTTATATCCAGACGGTTGGTTTGCTCTTGGTGCTGCTGCCTTGAAAGTAAGCTATGCTGCCTCTTGATTCAGTCATCTGGTCTTTTGTACCATTACTTGTGTACTTCAGAGTTCCAAATGCTATTAGGAGATCTTTTTGGTTATATTCCTAAAGGTTTTGGATGAACATAATTGTATAGTCTAGGGATATTGACAAGGCTTTGGATGGATTTACTCGAGCTGTTCAACTTGATCCTGATAATGGCGAGGCTTGGAATAATATCGCTTGCTTGTAAGTTGTCTTTTTCTCTCTTTTCATTTTCCCTGTCCTTCCTTTTCTTTTTCCCCATGCTATTAGACCAACTTGTTAGGTATAAAGGAAGCTCAATAATTAAAAAGAGAACGATGGATCCTCATAGTGAAACCTTAGATGAAGGCGGAAGAATGATTAGTAAAATGATGGTGATGTGGAAAAAGTCACACTACACATTAACTGCAAATTATCAGTGTTGTTAAAGGCCCAATGCACGCTAAAATACAAAGGGTGATGGATTCCGAGGTACAAGGTGCACAGCTAGGTGCCTGGTGGATACAAGGCACATGTTGACTTAAAAAGAAAAGGGAAATATACTCCCTAGTTGAATAATAAGTACAAGATAGATTCTACAATTGTATAAAGAATATAAAATTCAACATTTGCTAACTAAGTTAGTATCAAATCATTCATATACCTGTAAATTTCAGCAACATACCATCATATTTTAGCAATCACTGTTTATGTATCACAAAAAAATTCAAACTTTGTTAGAAATTCTAAAAATAAGAACGTTTGACATCTATATAATGGAAAGATCAATAAAATGCTACTAAATGTCATCAAACCCCACCCCACCACCACCGAGCGAGGAGAGAGGCAGCTCATTTTGAACTACCTATATTTGGATAATATCGGTGAAAAAGAATGATCAAGTATAAATGCTAACTAAAACGTTCAGTTCCTCACACAGTTCACCCATTAGAGAACCAGTAACCATACAACCGGGCCCCGCCGGCCACAAGAAAAAAAAAACAATAAGAAATAAAAAAAAGGAAATCCGAAAAAAAAAAGAATAGAATATGCAAATTTATTGCAAGTGTTTATGATTAGCAAAATATGAATTCACAAGTACCTAAATTTATTCGAGGAGTTCAAAGACACCAAGTGATAATTCCTTAGATGAGAGCAGAAGATAATCTAGAGATCGAAGAGAATTTCTTGATATGAATTTATATTCTAGTATAATAATAAGATGATCTATGATACTAATTATTTCATATTATAATAATACGGGATCCGGGAAGTAAGAGGAGTACCAAATAAAGGCTACAGATCTTCAGGTACTTTCTTTGAGAATTAGGGAAGTTTTTGTTATTCAGTTAGGTTGAGATTTTTCTGATAAATGTATATACACTTCCTGACACAATTGAAGAAGAGTTCTAAGGCGAATTATGATTTTCGTGGTTCTTCATCGAATCTCTGGAACTGATAACATAAATTTAGTTATGAATTCAATAATGAGGAAAACAAGTTAGACACAACTGTCAAGGTAAAGAGTACGTCCAGAGGCAATATATATAGAGTCAGAATAGGCTAGTTCAAGGTCCCTTTTGAAGAATAGGTTTTAATAAGGTAGTTCGAAGGTTCCCTTCTAACATTAGGACTCTCAGGAGAATATTTGGTTTTAAATGATCTGGACTGTTGACCCACAAATTAGTTGAAACAATAAGGAAAACAATTGACAAATGAAGGAAACGAGTAGGTCCAGGGATCTCATTTCTCTCCACCTCAAAATCTGTCCACTGTACCACTTCCTTCTCAAAAGGTACCTGAACTTCCTTTTGAAAAGAAGACAGAAATCCATCTATAAGAGTGCAGGTCCAAGTCCTCAAAGAAGCTAGTTTGCCTGAAATTATGAAGGGAAGATTTTCCTGTTTATGAAACTCCTTTGGTGGGATCATGACTGGATAATGTGCTGCTCCCCTTACCTTTTGCATTGCCATTTGAAATTGGAAGTAGGAAAGAGAGAAGGAAACCATTATGTTCATCTCTTTCAGCATGGCAATGTAGGATTGCAATACATTGTGTGCTTGATGAGAAGCAATATTCATCCTAGTTTGGTATTTCACTTTTACATGATAATTATTATTGAGGTGATAAAATTCTAATTTACATTCTCTATTTCCGTCTGTGGGAATCAATTACATTACACTTTGTAAAAAATGCAGGCATATGATAAAGAAGAGAAGCAATGAGGCTTTCATTTCATTTAAGGAAGCCCTCAAGTTCAAGTATGATTTTAACTTGATACTTGCATTTTACATTTTCTAATATAAAATATGTTCTGCACATGCACAAACGCACACAAATAGTTCTCTTCTATTGTTAAAAGTTAGGTGACTTCATTCAGACCAGATAGCTGGCAGTTGTGGGAAAACTACAGTCATGTTGCAATGGATGTAGGCAATGTTCGTCAGGTATTATTTTATGTGCACCTTTGTCCGTCTTCAAAGATTGTCAAAAGTTTTAAGCTATTTATGACAGTTATGAGTGATTGGGCATTCACATGAATGAAACATAGTCCTGGGCACTTTCTGTTTATCTAGATTAACTTACATCTTTTTTCAAATGGTATATTGTAAGGGTATACAGTCTGGCAGTTAAATTCTTTTAATTGAGGCAGTTTGAGTTGACTTGTCTTCTATAGACATCATGTTTAATTAATTATTGAGTGCATTTTGCTATATGTCTTCATTGCTCCTCCACTGCAGATACTCTGAAGCTTGCTGTTGGTGGATGCATTCAATTAATTTATGAAGTCCTTAATAGAGTTATCAGGAATAAACAATTTTGCTTTATTAGTAAATTATTCTGTTATTTACAATATGCATCTGGGAGTATCTGTGCTCCGTACAAATAGAACGCGGAACCATTGGAACATTAGTGTGATACGTGTTTTGTAACATACTTTTTATGGTTGTTTTATGTTAGTGCATTTTGGACCTCAGTGCATTGAGATCTTATGGTAGCATTTAACAAAATGTATGTGATAAGCATATTAATTACAGCACTTTTGTTTCTGTGTATGTTAGGCTCTGGAAGCTATACAGAGAATTTTGCATCTAACCAGTTGTAGACAAGTTGATACTGTATTATTGGAAAGAATTATGCAAGAAATGGAAGGAAGAGCATCAAGTAGATCTTCTGTGTGCCTACCTGTGACTGATGATTATAGCTCCACCAATCAAACTTGTTTTGGTGCTTCCCATAATGCTGTACATGATTCAGAAATACAAGCTCAATGGTCAAGGGAAACTGAGCTGTTAGTGGAGTTGCTGGGTAAAATACTTCAGCAGGTTTGTGGATATTTTTATCTCAGAGGTTTGATTTTTGTTCCTTTATCCCATTGTATGCACGCACCTGTGACAATTATTACTCTGCTGGTCATTTCTGACAACGAATCTACAAAATGTTGCATCATAGGTATTGATCTGGGTATATTTATGCTTTGGTTATTATGTTCAGCATGCATATTTAGCTACTTGGAGAATTAGTGGTGGTTTTAATTGTGTGGTATTTATGCAATTATTCATACTTTGTGGTTTATGAAGTAGTGTTTTTGTTCGTTACTCAGATAATTAAAAGTGATACAAGAGCGGATATTTGGGGCTTATATGCAAGATGGCACAAGATCAAAGGAGATCTTACAATGTGCTCTGAAGCGCTCCTGAAGCAAGTCAGATCGTATCAGGTATAAATGATAACACCTGCAGTGTCCCTTGTTCTTTAAATTGTTGCACCATGTGATTGCATTCAGTTCCTTTCAGGGGCTTTTCCCATGGTATACTATTTTGATATTTAGCCGAGTATTTATGTGATGAAGATAATATATAATATTCAATCCTTGGAACTCTTATTTTTTTGTCAAGTGCTGGCATTAATGTCAGGAAGGTGGTCTATGAAGTTTTTGTGATGCATGTCTCTTTTGTCGAAACTGATCATGCAGTTCATATTTGTAAATATAGCAATTTATAAATATTGAATATCCCCATTGTACATTAATGATAATAATGTAAGTTAGGGTTCTATGGTGGGAGTTGGACGGATGAATTAGTCTCTTGGTCTTGCAAAATGGCAAAGTATACAGAGTGGATGCAGCTGTTGCTTCTTCTTTGATGCCTCTTTCCTTCTGGGTGGGTGGAGGTTTTCTTCAAATCATGTCATTTTTGCATGTACTGCCTTAACGCGTCGAACAATTGCAGTCATGCAGGATTCTTGCTTGCAAGCATTGCAATGGGATTTATGAAGAGATTACATATAAGCTATGACTTTGTTGTTATTACATTATTCTTTGTATGTTGGAGTTAGTCTTGCAGACCACAAAAGTAAAATTCATTACTCTCCACTCATAGAAATTGATAGACAGTAGGTATTGATGTGAGGTCAATCTCATCTGGCATATTGCTAAATGAAGTGTTTACTTGCTCAGACTGGTCATGATTGAGCCTGAAATTTTGTAGTGCAATATATATGGCATAGTTTACTAGGTTCACGGTGCAGCTAATCCTTTAATCGCTTGTGCTATTGTTAGTAAATTTTTTGTTGTTTCATTATTATGATGATATTAATAGCTGATGGTTAATTCATGTTCCGCTATTATTTGTTTGTTTCTGTGTTATCTTTAGCTGATTCTTTGATATTAACTTGTATGCATATACAAATCATGGTGCTGCCTTTCTGGAGCTAATTCTATCTTGGAAGGCTGTCACTAGAATTTATTAGTTTTTTTTTTTTTTTTTTTTTTTTTAGCTTCACTAGAATTTATTAGTTTTTTTTGTTTTTTTTTTTTTTTTTTTTTTTTTTTTTTTTTTTGCATGATTATGGTTACAAATATCTCTCTCTCAGGGATCTGATTTATGGAAAGATAGAGAACGATTTAAAAAGTTTGCACATGCCTCATTGGAACTATGTAGAGTGTACATGGAAATATCTTCTTCTACCGGCAGTCGTCGTGAACTCTTTACAGCTGAGATGCACCTGAAAAACACAGTGAAACAGGCAAGTTGAATATATTTTTTAATCTTTGATTTTTTTTATTTTTTATTTTTTTGGATGTCATTCAGTAGTAGTTGCAAACGTTTCATTCCATTCTTTCCTTACACATCATTTCTTGTATATACTAATTTAGTTCTTCACATTTATTTTTCACTACTTTTATAAAAGATGATGATACAAACTATCTTTTGAAGTCTCAGGCTGAGAGCTTTTCAAACACTGAAGAATTCAGGGATTTGCAAGCTTGTCTTGAAGAAGTGAAGATGAAGCTTCAATCATATTCTGTGACAACTTAAGAAACTTGCGAAACAAAATCTTCTTGGATGTGCCATCTATTTTTAGACAAAGGTTACATCCATTTGTAACATTGCAGGTATTACATCAACACAAATATGCATCCAATTTGTATATTCACAAGTATCTAATGCATTTCCTTATGCCTGATTTCCTTTCTTTCCCTTTTCACCCTGAGTCTCATTTTGGTGAATCCAATATAAACATCTGTTAGCATTCAAGTATTCCTTCTCCTTTTAAGGCGTATCACCTGGTCACTGAGTGTCTGAATGGCATAAACTGCCTTATGGGTGTCTTTGTTTCAGAAAAAAGAATTAGAATTAGATTTGTTATTTGAGCATACAGCGAAAACCACCATTTTATCCAACAAGCATTTTTTTTTATTTCCTAATAGATCTACATCTTTGAGTTTAATTTTAAAATTTTGGACCAGATGTTGCCTCTAGGTTTCCGCGTGTGTTCGTTCTACTACACATGTATCAAGTGTATCCTTATTTCTTGTTTGCGCACCTCAGAAATTTCTTAAAGGGGAGTTACCGTATTAAATTAGTTATGGATGTGAAGGGCTGTTAACAATCTCCTTATCTTGATAATAGAGTATTTTTTTTCTTTTTTAAATGAATGTTCCTGTTTACTTTATTTGCAGGGAAATGCTCAAATTTTGCCAGACCGAAAATCAGGTTGCAACCTCAGAGCTAGGTTAGCAAACCACACTTGTATATTTCTCTCCTCCTATGGGTTCGTACTGATATGAGATTAGGGTTTTCTCTTCCTTTTTGTCTGTAACATATGTACCCTAATGTTGTATTTATTTATCTGTTTATTAGTTAGATATTTATCATAAAATCAAGTTCCTTAATGTATTTTTCAAGTATTTGTTTAGCTTAGTCTCGTTGTAAAACAACTCTTCCTCTATTATAACGAACCAGAAGATAACACAATGAGAGAACGCAATCTTTGAGAGATAGGACACCAAGCTTTTCAAGTGATAAAGCCTCAAGGTCTGTTATTGTGATGGCAACAAAATCCTCTTTGGTAGTAGTTGTAATAGCAGAAGATCCAGTCTTCAAACACTTTGGATTTTGAAAACTCTTCATTTAATCGTGTAGGTCGAGTCGGACAATTTTCTCTTGCAAGAAGCAAAGGAATTGGAGGATGTAATCTCAAAGTTTCTTTAACAAACTAACTTTAGATACTTCAATTCATCAAATCTTGTTTCATCTATAATATTTTCTTTTTGATTATAAACCTGCCTTATCTCTTCCGGTGCTTTTCAAAAATGGATATATACTCACCACCATTATCCGTGCGCAAACACTTCAAGACCACTCCAGTCTCCCTTTCCACCATAGCATGGAATTGCTGAAAGAGCTTGAATACTTGGTCTTTTGTGCGCAACAAATATATCCATGTTTTCCGTGAGAAATCATCAATGAAGGTAAGAAAATACCTACTTCCTCCAAGTGATTCTTCTTCGTGCGCAACAAAAATATCCATGATTTTCTCGTGAGAAATCAAAAATGAAGGTAAGAAAATCTACTTCCTCCAAGTGTATCTACCCGTCCATGGGAGCACAATACGTCAGAGTGTACCACTCCAACTTGTTGTCTCCTCCGTCTAGAGCTTTCAAAAATGAGATGACGATTGTTGCCTTCCAAATAATAAATCACAAGTGGTTTAATTTTTACATTAATGGCTAATGGTAATGAGGGACTTCTATAGACCAATACACTTCAACCTTTCTCACTAACGTTGCGCCAGCCGCCTAAGAGCACAAATTGCGTGAAGCATCATCTGGCAACTGTCTTTCAGTTGTCCCGCATATTATTGCATTTGTCTTATATAGGAGAACATAATTTTCCTCCTCGCCACCACCAAAGAGCCCTTTGGTGAGGTTCCAGATTACGCACCTGTATGGATGTAGATGAGTCCTCCATTGTCCAGTACGCTCACAAGAATAACAGGGTTTTCTTTCTGCTGTGGTCTGTGTGTGCTAGTAAATGAGCGTTGCCGTCATGCCTCCTTTTATAGCAGTTTAGTGCAATGAGTACGTGTATTTAATCATTCACGTTCTTTATACTTTGTCACAGAAAAATTTCCTAACTTTTTCTTTTCTTCCTTTTGTTCAAATACCATTTTCCCTTTTTTTTTTATATTTGTGTTTTGGGTCCCACTTGAAAGTGGGGCACCACCCACACCATCCCTTCCCCCTGGCGACACTCAGTGAGGACGTTAGCCATCAATATCCCTGAGGTAGCTAAGGCTGACAGTATTCGACTTCTCCGTTTGACAAGAAAACATAAACAATTTCATCAAACATAGAATGATCATTTTTCTCTTTATGGATCTTTCTTAAAGGGCTGGTAACAACTTCAATCTCAACACATCCGCTTAACTATAAAGTGTTTTTGATCTTGAATGGAAGGAGGATTCTTTATCCCAAGGTGAATTGGCTTTTCCAAGGTGAATTGCGCTTTGACTGTCACAAAATATCTGATATCATTCTTGATGAATTTCGAGTTCATTCAAGAATTTCTTCATCCATAGCAACTGCTTGCACGCTTCAGTAATCTTGACTGCCACGACACGGCTCCCCCTACAAATGTGATTGGATATCTTGAAAATCCATTTCACTGTAGTCCAATGTTCCTTTCCCGGATTTGAAAGAAACCGACTAACAACACCAACAGCATGAGTAATGTCCAGTCTTGTGCATACTATGGCGTACATTAAGCTGCCAATGGTGGATGCATAAGGAATCTTCTTCAGTTCTTCTTTTTCTTTCTCACTTGAAGGACATTGACTGAGACTTAATTTGAAATGTCCTGCAAGTGGGGTACGAACTGGTTTCGCATTGCTCATGTTGAATCTGCTGAGAATTTTCTCTATGTACTTCTCTTGAGACAGCCACAACTTTCTCTTTTTCCAGTCTCTGGAGATCTTCTAAGACTTGCTCTTCTTCTTCTTCTTGTTCTGATTCTGATTTCTGGCATTCCTCTCCTGTGCATCAATCCTGTAGAATCTCCTGGTGTTATCAATAAGCACATCATTGTGGATCTTCACAAGTTGTATCTGCACGATCGTCATTCTCGTGGAATAACTGGGTCTACGGCTCCGGATCATAAAAACTTTCTTTCAAAACTGGGTCCACTCCACAACCGTACAAACTCTTCGATCTCCATACCAACAAAGTGCAAGGGAACTGCTGTTGTCAGCTTTGAATTTGCTTTTCCTTTGGGAACATGAGTAAATGCTCTTGAGCCAAACAACCCTAGGTGAGAAGTCATGAAATATTATCTACCTTGTCAGACTTCTCCGAGGATATCAAAGTCCAATGTGAAGGTAGTCGGTTGATTAGTAGACAGTAGTTAATGTGACAGCATTCTCCCCAAAATGGGCATTAGGTAAGTTGGCCATATTTAGAGCATGGACTGGACCTCTTAATATGGTGCGTTCATCGATTCAGCAACAGCCGTTGTGTTTGCAAAGCGCGTACCAGGGAACGTCTTTTTCTATGCCTGTAGTACCATGTGGCTACTTAACAATATCTCTAAGGCTCATTAGAGAATAACTCACCCCCATGTTACCTGCGCAAACACTTCAAAGACCACTCCACGTCTCCCTTCCACCAAGCATGGAATTTGCTGACGAGCTTGAAATACTTGTCTTTTGTGAACGCAACAAATAATATCCATGTTCCGTGAGAAAATCATCAATGAAGGTAAGGAAAATACCTACTCCTCCAAGGTGATTCTACCGCGGGGTAGTCCATGGGACCGACATACGTCAAGAGATGTACAGAACTCCAACTTGGTGTGTCTCTCCTGTCTACTTTTCAAAAATTGAGACCGATTGTTGCGTTTCCAGATTTACCAATGGTTTACCTTCCACTGTTATGGAGGCTACGTCGAAAGGACAAAAACTAAATAATTCTTCTCTAAAATTAGTAGGTACAAAGAGATTACAAAAAATAGTGGCACTATTGTTTAACAAAACACCCAAATAAATCCTCACTATTTTCTCTTTTCCAATTTCTAGTATGGAAACCTTTCTAAATTAATAATCTTCTTTTTTTTTTTTGTTTTGCTTTTTGTGACCGTCTCTTGAAGTGAAATCCTTCTCCTTTTTACTAGGAGAGGGACGCAAGTGGACGCTGTTATCAAAAACGCGCCATTTTTTCTTTTTTTTTTTTTTTTTTCTTTTCTTTATTTGGAACCGTCCCTTTGAATAACAAAATGACCGTAACTTTTTTTTTTTTCTTTGTTCTGCAGTCCTCTTTTGACTGCCACCAAACAAAAACGTGTTTTATATTATTTTTTTTTCTTTCAAATAAAACAAAAACGTGTTTTATATTTTTTTTTCTTTTCAAATGTGTGTGGGTCCCACATGTCGGAGGGACCCCACAACAGTCCTGAAGGTTCAAAAGAAAATCAACAAGATCATCTTCTTTGCCCTCAAAATTGTTTCTACCTGATCTCTTATTTCCTCTATGTTCATTAAGCATGATGTCCGTTTCTTGATGCAACTTCTCCAAATTACTCCTCATCCCAGTTATTCTATGAAGAAATTTAATAGAAGGGAAAGCATCAGCAGCACTAAAACCTTCTAACACTTGCATAATTTTCTGCACAAGTGGCAAGAAAGCTTCGTGGCATTCCGAAACCTTACCAAATGCAGACCTTAAAGCAATAGCGTTAGATAAAGAAAACACCATCTTACTAATATTAACTTCAGATAAACTGGGAATTGATCTAATAAAATTTGATACCTTCTCTTCTCGGATTGTTCTAAATGATCTTACCCATTTTGTGCTTAATAGCTCAAGCATACAAATTTTATGCATCTCTCACCAACTATCGACGTGAGGGGCAAAAGCAATGTCTTTGAAGTTATACATGGGAATCTCCGCCGCAAGGAGAAAAGGCCTTTGGGAGAAGATGATGTCATGGGTTTTCATAACTTTTTGGCAGCTTCAGGCGAAGAAATGACAATATTGGAAACTTGGCCGAGCTTCAGATGCATTACAAGGCCGTATTTGTTTGATAAATTTCTTAAGCGATGATGAGGGAGAGAGCCGAGGAGCTGATGAATGTTTCCTATTATTGGTAGCTTCCGTGGCCCTGGAGCTAATTTTTTGGAGGAGTTTTTGGGTTTTCTTTGTAGAATAAAGATAAATAAGAGGAAAGTGACAAGGCTGAGAAAATATATAATTGTTGCAGGTACTCCATTGTAGAGAGACTGTGTTTTTGTTAACACATAAAAGATCAGTGAAACAAAGCAAAAAGACAAACCAACAAAAAAAATAAAAAAAAAAAAAGAAAAAAAATTTACTACAAGAGAATGAAAGAAGAAAATTACTCTCTCTCACGTTTTCAAATTGAAAAAAGTTATGTGGGTAACGAGTAAAGAAATATTGAAGAATATGAATTGTAACTAATTCTATTGCTATCATGAAGGTACAGTATATATACAGCAGCAGTGGCCTTATAAACCTCAACAAACTAAACAAATCCTAACTGATAACAAATAAATAACAAATTTATAAAAAGCCTAGAATGAAGGACGAATCATAGCCTAGAATGAAGGAAACAATTCAATATAAAGATATGAATTCTAGGATTTCTATTATTACACCCCCCTCCAAGTTTGTTAGAAGTGGCCACACTGAATAACTCTTGGTAAGAAGCATTATCGAAGGCACGACGCGGCAAAGGCTTTAGTGAGCAAGTTGCAACCCTGATCAGCCAGCACTGAAGATGACAAACATAATTGTCTTGGGCTTGAACTTTTGGTCAGAACAAAAGTGAAAATCAATAAGCAATATGCGTTCATTTTGCTACTGAAAAACATGGATTTTCCACAAAGAAGGTTAGCTACACCATATTAATCAAAAGAAGATAAAGGGTAATTGCAGCTAGAGGGAAACTGAAAGTTTTGTAATAAATTATCGTAATAACCAATTTGGGTTTTCTGCCAAGGCAGCCAGCAACGACACGATATTAGCTTCGGTCGAAGATCGTGACAAAACTGCCCGTTGTTTCTTAAAGACCAGGAAATGAGGCTGGAACCAATATGGACAACATAACCAGTTGTAGAGGTGCGATCAACAGGATCCCCAGCCCAGTCAGAGTCGGAATAAGTGCAAAGTTTGTTGTCACTTTGTCGAGATAAAAACAGAGCATAATGAGCAGTTTGTCGGAGATACCGTAGTAAACGCTTGAGAGCCCGCCAATGATCATTAGAAGGACAATGCATAAACTGGGCAAGTTTATTAACAGAAAAATCAATATCTGCCCTGGTAAAGGATAAATATTGAAGTTTACCTACAATGCGCCGATAGAAAGAAGCATCAACAATAACTTCTGGAAGAGACACTGTGAGAACAGTATTGGAGCTCATAGGTGTAGAAACCCCTTTGGAATCCTGCATATTAGTCTCTAGCAACAAGTCCAAAACATATTTCTGTTGAGAAAGAAACAACCCCTTTGGTCCAAAACATATTTCTGTTGAGAAAGAAACAACCCCTTTGGTGAAGCAATGACCTCAACACCGAGAAAGTAATTCAAACTACCAAGATCTTTTAGAGAAAACTGATTTGAAAGACCATTAATCACATGTTAAACACCTCTTATATTATTGCCAGTGACAATAATGTCATCCACATAAACAAGAACACTAGAGTTGTGCCTGATAAATAAAGATGAGTCCGACTTAAACCGATTAAAATCCACAGATAGAAGATAATTGGTGAAAGTAGTGTACCATGCTCTTGGAGCTTGCTTTAAACCATAAATAGCCTTTTTTTAACTTACAAACATAAGAAGGTCGTAGAGAATCTTCAAACCCAGGTGGCTGTCTCATATACACATCTTCATCTAATGTGCCTTGAAGAAATGCGTTATTAACATCCAGTTGATGAAGGGGCCAATTATTTTGAGTGGCCAGAGCAAGAACAAGACGGACAGTTGTTGGCTTAATCATAGGACTGAAAGTGGAATGAAAATCAATACCTGGTCTCTGAGAAAGCCCTTGGCAACTAACTGGGCTTTAAATCTGTCAATTGATCCATCCGGTTTATATTTTATGCAATATAACCATTTGCAATCAACAATATTCAGAGAGGATTGAGCAGGCACAAGATCCCAAGTCTAGTTACGACGTAAAGCATCAAATTCTTCTTTCATTGTTGTATTCCAGTGAGAATATTTCTGTGCTTGTTTATAGGTAGTAGGAGGTATGAGAATCATACTAGAAGCAAGAAGAGAATGAACCAAATTAGGTTTACTGATATTATTTTTAGCACGGAACCAATTTAGGTTTACTGAATATTATTTTAGCACGGTAACCATAGGATGAAAATTTGTAGTGGTGGGCAGGGAAACAAACAGGTGGGGCTGGCTTGATGGGACTTTTGGAACGGTGGGGATTGCCTTCATTGGGATGAGGCGGGTGAGGGGCTGTGAGTGTGTGTAAGTTTTAGAAGAAGAAGTAGAAGCTACCTGACACTGGAAGTAAGTACAGACTCTGATTGCGAGCAGCAGATAACAAGAGCAGACGGCCCATCGAAATCAATAGGCAGGCAATAATTCAAGTAGATTGAGGTAATGCAGTGTTTGTGACCAGAATATTTTCAGTAAGATTCTCCATTTACAAGGCTACAAAAAATTGATTTTCAAATGGAGAGAAAATATCTACTAAATAGGAATTATTCTTCAAAAAAAATAAAGACATCACGACGAGAGGTATATTTAGACGGAAATCGGAATCATAACACTGATGACCAATAATATTTAGCTTTTGAAAAAAAACCTAAATAAACACATGGTGTGGACTGAGCTTCTAGTTTATGTTTTGGTATACGGCCGGGAGGTAAGCCACGGATAACACACATGACCAAAGGTACGGGAAGTGAGGCTAAGATTTGGGAATTTACTCTGGAAATACTAAAGCTGATGCGGAGATTTTCCATTTTAAAACAGGGTGGGTAACTTAGTGATGATATAAAACAGCGTTGGGTACAAGCACAAACCTCCAAAAAATTGAGATGGAAAGAGAGCCTGAGGGACATTAATGTTTTAGCGGTTTTTCAATTATATTTGACAATGTCCGTCGTTCAACAAGTGCAAACACGTTGCGGTTGAGTGTATGGCGAGGTGAAATGAAGATGCTTCAATTCCATTGTGTTTTTTAGATCAGGAATGGAAAGACTCTGAAAACTCACCACCGTCCATCAGTGTATTAGAGATAAAAGTTTTCGGTCGTTAAAACGTCGGCTCTCAGGAGAGGATGCAAACTTGCTAAAGACACTATGAACTTCAGCCTTTTGTTTTTGAGAGTGTAAATTTTCCACATATGTACCATGAGAACTGATCACAAAAAATAACATTAATCATTTTTTTTTTATCAATGGGAGAATGGGGAGAAGTCCCTATAAGTCACTGTAAACAATTGGTCGGTTTTTCACTATGCAAGAATTTTCGAAAAAGCGAAGCAATGCATTTTACTTAATTAGAAAACAAGAATTTCAAGTTTGCAAGTGAGAATGATAAGCGAATGAGACAACATCCTTTAACAAACTTGACACAATACAGTTTGTTGGGATGACCTAGACGCATTGATACCACATATCAAGGAGATTGAGATGTGACTGCTGCAGAAGGCTTGAAACATTGTGCATATTATTTCGGAGGGGCCACTCGTAAAGTCCATTCTAGTATGACTTGTACCAGTGCACGCCGTTGTCAGATCCTTCACAAACAGAAAATGATAAGGAAATAGTCATAGAAGTATCTATTGTTCACGACAAAAACAGAGGAAGCAGAAAACAGGGATTATCGAGGATTTTGGGAGCCACAAAAGAGTATTTGGAGAGCTGGAAAATTTATTCATGGCGATGCATAACGTTACAGTACAATGTGACTAATCCTTATAGCAATTACCATTCACCCATAGAGTTGGACTTCTTCTGCGCCCAGATAGTCCATTAGCTGTAGCTAATCGTCTTCAGCCATCCAATTGGTGATATGATGATTAGCACCCGAACGACTTAGCCAAGGTGTTTGATTCTGAGAATATAAGGCTGCAAAGTTTGCTCTTTGCTGAAGATGATTATGAAGATTCAGACCTGTAGACACGAGCAGTATTATGACTTTGGATTATCACATAGTGACAGCGAATTGGTATTGCTCAAAGGTTCGTTGTTGATTAGAGCGGACGGGCCACCGCCTCGAAGTTTGGAAAATTGTTGTTGTCGGCCATGTAGATGGATTGCTCAGAATTGTAATTTGATGTCCTTTGTCCAGTAGAACGAGGGTTGAGGTGGACATTTGGGCTTTTGTAGCAACCGCCAGTTGTAATGGCAGGATTGAATCTTTGGCCTTCATGTTCGAAGAAACAATCTCATGATCAAGAGTTTGTCATTAGAGTTCTTCATATGAGATTCTCGGTTACGCGTCCCGAGATCGAATCGCTAGAGCAGCGAGAGTGATTTGTAGTTCAGAGCCGAGTCCTTGTAAAATCGAACGACAAGTTGAGAATTGGTGAGTGGTTCACCACGCAGTTGCAAAGTTCATCAGCAATAGAACGCGATTTCACGGAAGATAATCAACATAGGCGAGAATCTTTGGTCCAACGAGCTAAATTTATCTTGAAGCTGAGAATTCTGGTTTTGAGATTTGTTAGCACAAAGCTGTATGGTAAAGATTGCCATGCTTTCATGAGCCCAGTAAGTGAATAAGAGCAACAGGTGACTGCCAATAGTAGGATCAACAGATGCAAAAGCTGCATTATGGATGACGCTTACTCTTGACGAAACCATTCATGATAAGCTGGGGTTTGAGATTGATTAGTCAGTGGAAAAGTTTGCGGTGGGCCTGCAGTTGATCCATCAAGCATGTCCGTATAAGTTGTGACCATACATGAGGCAATCTCAATTTGAAGCTTCCCAAATAGTGAAATTTGGAACTTCCACTCAATATTGATTAGGTAATTGAGCCAGTTGAGTGGGATTGAATTGAAAAAATAAAATTGCATATTCGGGATGAAAGAGTTCAGCATTGATCAACTTGGAAGTCAAAGCAGCAGCAGCCCATGGCAAAGAGGAGAGGAAAAAAGAAAAAAAAAAAAAGAAACTTTGGCTTGTTGCAGAGGCACTTTAAAGCTCTGATACCATAAAGAATATTGAAGAATATGAATTTTTGTAATCAGATTCTATTGCTATCATGAAGGACAGTATATATACAGCAGTAGTGCGCCTTATAAACCTCAACAAACTAAACAAATCCTAACTATAACCAAATACAATAACAAAGTATAAAAAGCCTAGGACATGAGAACAATCAATTAACATAATTATGATTCTTAGGATTCCTGTTTTAACAAGCAACCACTCCTTCAAGACAAAAAAATCAGATTTGCAGCTGTCTAAAGAAAAAATCTCATTTACAATCTAACAATTTTGTAATACCACTTTGTAATGTTCTTCTATGCATAATTACATGCTGGGTAATATAATTATACTAAGAACGCAATATTATATATTTTACATTGAAATAGGCTCGTCCTATATTCTCTCGGCTCATCTAATTGAATCTTATGCAATAAAATTAACTCTTTTTTTTACTATTATATTCATTAATTTCGTAAATTTAAATATACACACAGAAATATCTGTAAAACCATAATAGCAATATAAATCACACTTTTTTAACGAATTTCATTCTATTTCAAATATTATTTTATTTGTTTTACTTTCCCGTGGAAAACATCTCTATATTTACTTTTTTACTTCACATATTCTTATCTTAATTAAAGTAGATATTTAATATATAAAGTTTAGATTAAAAGAAAATTATAAGAATATAGATCTAACTTTAAATCTGTTTTTGAGATTGACTTTATATATTTTCAACCATATAGTGTATTTAATGCCTTTTGTTTTATTATTCATTAAAAAACGAACGAAGCTTTTTTCGCTAATGGATTAAACGCTTTTATCCTAAAATTCAACTATCTAAAAGCAACCACCAATGAAATTGTGGGACCGTGGCCTAATCTAATCTGTCAAATCAGAGAAAAATGCGGGACAATTGAACAACAATATCTTTTCCCATTTACTATTAAATTCTACTTTCAATCTATTAAGCCTGATGTGCTTAAAAAAAAAAAAAAGACACCATGAACTATACCCTCTATCTTCAGGAGGATCTGTTAGGACAGGGTGTGGACTCAGTCTATTAATTTTTTTTTTTTACTATTAATTTTATTTTTTCTTCTTTCCACCATTCTTCTCTTCAAGTTAAACTTCTCATGCCTCACCCTATTTCATTCTTGAACACTGAACCTATAGGTTTTATTTAATTAGATATAATTTTAACCAAATGATACACATCATCGTAAAATCCTATTCTGCATTATGATGCCATTTAGAGGAGTCTTTTTCAAATTCAATAATCCACAAATAGGACTATAAACCATATCACTTATTAATCCTGTCTTCTATTTGAGATGCCATATAAAACCACACACCCGCGCCAATCACATGGGAGCTTGCCTCTACAGCCTATTAGTTGTTTGTCCTTATGTCACACCCATCAAGCTTAATTATACACCTAGTCAATAATTTCGCCGCTTCGCCCACATAGTTATACTACATATCTATTTGAATAAGTATTATCATTGGAATTAATTAGCATCAAGTTTTAATTCTGCAATTTTGTCGTTTAAACATTTTTTCTTTATTAATAACAATTAACTTAAACCCTTATATTTAATCATTAAATTATAATGAATTGTGTGAAATTTAAAAATATCCTGATCTTTATTTTTTACTTATCTTAAATTTAACATAATACGAAATTAATTTTGATGCTATTTTATAATAGTTTAGATAACATTTATAACATCTGAATTTAAATAGCTATGACAAATTTGAACTGAGTTTTAAGGACTAAAAACATTACCACCTAACAGAATTCTGATTTTCCTCTATCTAAGAACTCTTCTCTTCACCCTTAGCGATTTAAAAACCTATAAATATAAACCATCAGCATTTAAATTAACCAAGGCTAACTTGTAACTTATAGAATAGGTTACTGAAGTACATTAGCTAATTTATTCTTTATCTTATATTCTAATTTTTTTATTATAGTCTTCTTTTTTTATGACGTTCGTTAAACACATTGGCTATATATACTCATTTTTCGTAATGTTTTACATTTTTTTAATCTATCATAATTGAAACACCCAAGAATTTTTATTTCGAACACTTGAATTTTTTATTACAATCAAAAATTGAATTTTTTGACGGTATGCGGCCGTAAATAGTGAACATTAATTTCGCAGTTCAAGTCTTTGCAATTAGGCCCAGCCCAAATTATAATGTCGAAATTTTTGAATCGAGAACAATTAAATTTGAGTTAATCAATATGAAAGTCCAGCAAATTAATCTATTATGTATATAATAATAAACAATTATCCTAAAAATCAAATAGATTACTAACTACTATTTATTTTTTTATTTAGTTCATACTAGAGAAATCGTCTATGGAACCTAATGTACTATAATTCAAAAATAAATTGAAACCCGGACCGAAAACTCAGATTCGATTTTTCAGAAAAACCACACGAATAATCCGAAACCAAGTGAAAAAACCTGCAAAACTGGGCAAGCGAACCGCAAGCCAAATCATTCAAACTTAGAACCGAACCGGTTCGAATCATCTGAACACGCCCTGAATTTTTATTTTCGAAACTTTTGAATTCTTTATTACATCAAAATCGCAAAATTTTGGCCGCGCTGGGCTGCAATTAACCACAGTCCCAATTCTAGCCCAAATTTTCGAATTAGGCCTTTTAAGCCCAAAATAGTTTCATTTTGGACAATTTTCGCGTTTAGTACAGATATAAAATTTTCGAAGGAAAAAAAAAAAAAGCGAAAAGGGGAGAAATAAACATGAAACACCAGCTCCGATTAACTCTATTATAAATATATATCAACTTACACCTATTCTAAATTCTAAAACTCATACATTCAATACTTTTATTTATTTATTAAGTTAAATGGATGCGGGAAGGTTATAGAACCTATATAAAAATAATTAAATAATAAATCGAACCGGACCTGGAATTTAATCGATTTATCGAAAACACGACGATAATAGTTAAAACCGAAGCTGAAAAAACTCAAAACACCAAACAAAAAGAGACCAATCCACTAATCCCAAACCGAAACGGCTTCGAAACTCGAACCGGAATGGCCCAGCCCCACTTTCCTTCCTTCCTTTCTCTTTTCTTTTCTTTTTCTCTCCTTCCTTTCTCTCCTTCTTTTCTTCCTCGCGCGACAGCCACCATCTCCTTCTGCTCCACTGCGTTCTCCGTCGACGGCGCCACGGGAATCCGGCAACAAAAGCCCTTTATCTTCATTCTTCTCGACGAGAGGAGGCTCCACTGGTGGTCTTGTTTCGTTGAAGGAGGCTCACGAGATCGGAAGCGAGGCAGCAACCTCAGCCGCTTCGCGCGTTGAAAAGGATCCGGATCCACGCCGTTTGCGACGGCTGCCAAGCTTGAAGAAGAGGACAGCGTCGATCGACCTCCTTCTCCTCCCCATTGAACACTTTTCCCTCCACCGATGCTGTGATTTTGCTTGTTGAATTTTGAGGAACCACCATGGACGGCGGCTGGAAGGTGGCTGTGGAGTCTCGATCCGCGCCCAAAACGAGCCACTGGCTCAATAAATTGATAGCGATTTGGAATTCCTCAATAAAAAAATTTGGAGTCGGGTGATGGTCGACCTTGCCAATTTTCTGGGCGGTTTTTTTAAACTTTTCCGGCACCACGTGCACGGCCGGCGTCCGCGTGCGGTTCGCGTGACCGGCCGGCCCGGACACTCCGGTGAGGCCTCCGAATAGACAGCAATTTTCTCCCCTTCACGCTTGATCCCGGAATCGTCGCCCACCGATTCTCAATTGGTATGCTCTAAGACTAAACTCTCAATTTTATACAGTATAAAAAAAAAAGAATTAATTTGCATTGATCTAATGAATTTACATTGAAGTAATTAAATAGCATAAGTGGAATTAATAAGAAATTAGGTATAGAAATAGCTAAAATTTAATAGAACTTTATAGTCCTTTGTAAATAGATTAGATTGGTTAGGTACTGTGCGTAATTCCGATACGGCGAAATATGATCAGATACAACTGGTTTAGCGCTTCTTTCAGAATAACGTAATAGCAAATCTGGTTTAGCAACATTGACAAGCTAAATTACATGCGCTAGAATTATAATTAGGAGGTCCCTTACTAATGAGATTTCGACTAATTCCTTAGCTAATATCTTATTTTGTAAGTTCAAATCTAGGAAATTTTAATAAGTATTCGCTTCAGGAGCAAGTTATAATAAAGTTAAAGAAATAGTTATAGGCTGCAATTCAATTTAATACTTGATTGACATTACGCTTAGAGGTAATATAAATGGTTAATTCAGTTGGATCTTGCGAATTATTTAAGTCGTGTATATGCTAAGCTGTGATGGATGATATCTGTAGCTCTGAAGCTGCACTGCGCTGTCTGAGCATGATTGATCGACATGATTGAAAAACATAAAATTATGGCGGACGGGATGAGTTGACTTGGGAATTGGCCCGCATGGAATTCGGGGCCGTGTGCTGTTGCTATTGATTGATTAAAATTTTTTTTTTTATTTATAAAATATTATTGTGATATTTAAACAGGTAGATAGTCTTATTTTTAGGGGAGCATGCTGCCGACAATTTCGATTAGCAAATCAGACTAAATTTAATAACAACATAAATAAATAAGTTTATTTAGATTAGTTCCTATAACACATTTCGGTTACTCATAAATAATAGTGCCTTTGCACTGCTTTATAATCTTTATTTATTCCATTTTAACTATTACATATCATTTATTATATCTTTCATTTATCCTGTTGCTGTAATTGCTAATACATTTATTTATTTATTTATTGCAATTGATTTTCGGATGTTAATTGTGGCATTGCATTACGATGGTCTAACTTTGCAATAATACCTGTCTGAATGTGAATTGCAATGTTTGATCTTATTGTCGTTGTGAATATTGCTGCTGCTTCTGTTTGTCTGTTTGAATTGGGATGAAGTGGCGTCACCATGGGTTCTTCTGTGAGGACTGTTTCTTGTCTATACGGATCCTGATTCTTGATTTCGTGTAATAGGATCCTGATTCTGTTTCTGTTAGCCGGCGTAAATGGGAGATCGACGGCGCCCCCCGTGTGCACTACTGTTACCGTTACTGTTAACCAACAGGGGTGGCTTCTTTCATTCGGCGCGGCACCGGATATTATCTAGACTCTTCGATCGCCAGGCCCGCAGGGCGGTGGCCTCCTGTGTTGAAGCGCCTGATTGATCTAAGATTTGCATGGAGACGACCGGGTTGCCTCCCTGTTGGTATTGGAAAAGAAAGAGAGAGAAATTGGAAAGATAAAACATGAGAAGCGCGCTGCGTCAACAGTGAGGATTAGACCGGATCGGCCAGTGATGCGGGGATCTGGCTCCCTGGTGCACATGTCAGAGGATGAGGCCATGCGGCGAGGACGGCTCATCGGGCGTTCGGTGGACTCCACTGACTAATTCCATGTGATTTGTGATTATATGCAAAGAGTTAATAATTGTGAGTGTTCTGGTTGATATGCTCATTTGGTGTGACTGCTGTCGGTGAGCATCTATTTACCTAGTCGGATGACTTAGTTGATATATTTATACAATGATTGTGAACTGCCTTGTGTTGCTGCAATAATATTATTCATATAATAAACTCAACATCTCTTTTGTCTTTTAAAATCTTTCAGGAAGTAGCATTTTCCTAAATCCCAGCTATAACTCTGCCCTCTTTCACTATAGAAAAAAAAAAGAAATTCGCTAATTTTCGTATGATCGCAATTTAAATAGATAAATGTCCGGAAGACTTATATGTATACCATCCGCAAATGAACTCCGCAGAGCTTGATAGAATTTGTTATACTTTTAAGTTTTCTGTTATTATTATAGATGCGGAAATAATCTGTGAGGCCTGTTGTTATAAAAATGATAGTGAAAATTCTGTAAGAATGTTTTTCAAAAATTATCATTGTAGATAGCCCCAAATTTTTGTAGTTAGGTTTTCAGGCCTTAACCTAACGGGCCTCGGGGGGCCTTTTACAAAACGCTACCTTGGGGGCCCCTTTAGTGGGGGCCCGGGTTTCCGGGGGGGGGGGGGGGGGGGCCCCCCAATGGGGGGGGGGAAAATGGGTCCGGATCTCCTTCT
>NW_023591302.1:0-19696 GCF_014843425.1 Jatropha curcas | reverse complement strand
TTTATTGCCTTTCCGTTTGTCAAGTTACAGAATGTAGCACTCTAATAAATGTACTTCAGAGCTGTTATGTGATAATTTTTAAACTGACTAAATTACAGAATAGGTTGTGGTGTGACCAACAAAATTTTATGTTTTATTGTCAAATATATAACCTGACTGTCCAGCATATCGAGGTAAGATATGAACTCTACCATAGGTGCGAGTTCGAGACCAAGATAAAGGTCAATGCTGGAAAGCTCATTACTGATGGAAGACCCTATGAATTATGTTCCAATTATTGAGAGAGGGCTATATGAGGTGCAGAATATCTTGAGCATTCCCAAACACGTCTGCGCAAGTTTTTTCTTCCGCAAATAGGAGATAGAGCCATATAAATATGGACGAGGAAATATGCTCTCGTACAGTGATGTTGAGTATAGATCATATCTAATTATCTCGAAACTGAACAACAGCTCTCCATCGACTGCTTAGGGGCAAGGTTTCAAGTTATATATAGGAGGACCAGTGTTGAGTGATTTTAAGGTCCAATTGCGATCCAGGAAATTGTCTTGGAAACGATTGTAGGTCTGATTCGAGAAATTAATAGACTACAGAAGTGAAGTAAAAAAAATTGGAAACGGTGGAGATTCGAGATGACAAATCCTAAGTAATGAAGTTGAAAAGAAGGAGTAATTCAATATGAAGATTCACCAGATACATCCTACTTCAGCACCAATCCTTTTGTTATATCAAATTGAAACTTATCTTCTCAGAGTTTCTTGTCGGGCCAGTCGAACCTAGTTTGTCAATTCATACCCAATCGCAAAGCGTGCAAACAGTAAGCTCTCTGAACACTTGAGCGAGGATCTATAAGTAGTAAGCTGTACGCCAATCAGAATGGAAAGATAAATTTTAATTTACAAATAGTCATATATCAAAGAAAGCCACATATTCCTATGTTATACCAAGGCTGTCATCTCACAGTCAATAAACCACGTAGTGCATATGTATACGAGTCAAATATGCCAACCAATATAACCACGAATCCTCCATAGGAGTAGATTACTTTCCAAAAAGAACCATACTTCTGTCCAATAAGAAAAAGGTGAAAACATTAAGGAAATGCACACTCCAAAAATCTAGACAGATTGGAAAATGTATCAATGCACTAATCAACCTATAGTATATACTCTATAATGTTAAGTTTGATCCTGCCTTACAAAATGATTACAGAAAGCTTAAACAATCGAGACAGACACAATGAATTACAAAATGGTGATCAAATGAGGCTTTCAAAACTACTATTGAATATGCACTAATGATAAATTGAAGTCGACATCACAGAAATCATGTATAGCACTACAACAAAAACAAATGGTTAATGGCCACTTAGTGATGCCAAGTATCCTGTTAATAGAAATTCTTTAAAAACACAGATTATATATATCTATACCACCTTATAATACAGTTAGAGATATTTTTGATTTATTTTTTGCCAAAATGCAAATTATGTGACTATTGGGAGAAGCATAGCATAAATTTCCATTCTTCTTGACCATCACGACTGGTTATTGTTCCCGCTTTTTACATGTAGTTAAGCACTGTTACAACACAGTATACCTTACATAAATTTAGTTGTTAATTAAACAGTAAGAGGAATGAAAAAGACCTACTCTAAGGAGTCTATCCTGATATTTTCTGGCTCAGTCTTTCTCATAATCTCTGATAATACCATATCACTGATCGTAATATTCAGTTAAGAGGATCTAGATAGCTAGTTTTTTATTTATCACGGGACATACCAAGAAGAACAATTTTATTGAGTTTTCAATGTAATCATACTGACGGTCCCAATTTATACAGCAAAAACAGAGGAGAGCATCTCAACTTTCACTTTTACTATAAAGCGAAGAATTGAAAACGATAAATAAAGTAGACTATACTACACTTATTAACGGGCCTAGCACAAATTAATCTCTGACATGTAATAAGATAATTAAGAAGCTATTAAACTATCAACACCAACTATATATCTCCTTTGTTTCATACTAACCTGAAGTCACAAAACATCTTATGGTCCATACTGATACTGAAATAACACTAAAATATTCATGCTGCTATTAAATCTAAAAAAAAAAATAAAAAAAAACGCCAAGATGAGAAAGAATAGGCTTAAATAAGCATAATCTTAAACACATCGACCATAAGTAGAGAAACAAAACATATATTATATTACATTATTAAGGCAAGCCGTATGAACTAAAGGGGGGAAAAAAGAAAAAGCTGAAATATCTTTTTTTCTAGTTAGGAAATCAACTCTAAATTTACCTTATAGCTATCACAAAAATAAAAGAAATAATAACAAGAAAACTAAAGCAGTACTATATTTAAAAGAAGAAAGAAACTTAAACAAAATAACAGTACAGATGATCTCTCACAGCTCAATCTTGGCCCAGCATAGTATATATATAGTGGCATCATGAGAAAATGTAGCAAATCTGTGCTAGTAAGTGATGTACAATAAACATGCCCTTCAGGACCCCGAGCATAAGGACTGAGAAAAGACATTATCCTAAGAGTACAAGCTATCACAATGCGCACCAAAACATAACCATATGGGTAATCATTAAATCCATATTGGATCCCACAAGCTCTTAATATATATGACTACAAGCAATGAGATATATAGGGTCACATATTAAAAGCAATAATAATATATAAATATAATAATACAAAAATAAAGATATCTCATTGTTTATCCACACTACATTCTATCGTGACCACAAACATCAATAATGTTCCAAAAAAAAATAGAGAGTGAAATATCGAGCATGCCCTAGTGGCGACAAATAACGAATCAAACCCCATTAAATAGAACAGTAAAAATAACTAAGGTCCAAGAAATTCAAAGACAATCAATTTGGAAAGCACCAGAACATATTAATTGAATTCGAGCGAATTGAACAATATTTTATCGTTATGCAACTTGAAAAATTGACACTATGACCAATCCTTTACACAACGCGAACTAAATACTGTAAATTGCACATATGAATATCCCTTCAATCAAAGGGGGAAAATCAAGGATAAAACAAAAAAAGATAAATCACGTCACTTGCTTATATCAGATACACAAGAGATAAATAGCTCGTAATCAATAGTTGAACGAATTATCAGTTTTGCGTTGGGGAAAAAAACACTAAATTAACCATCCATAGTACTATCGGTGTCCAAACACAGAAAAACCTGCCAAATATAAACTGAAAAAGATTAGAAAAATAAAAAACGTTTAACATAAAGAGAACACAAATAATAATGGACATAAATAAATTAATATGAGAAAGAAATAGGAAGAGCGAGTGCAGAGTTCAAACCTCTGAAAAATATGAAAGAAAAAAGTAAAGCAAAAGGACGATAAAGGCCGAGTACAGAGAAAACACATACAATATACAGAAAGCAAGGGTAAAGAGAAAGTCTTTTTGGGGAGTTTTTAAGCAACACGAACGAGACTGCAATTTCTTGCCAAAAATAGAATTTTACAAAACGCAAAGAAAAGATTAATAATTCGACGTTATTCTCTTAACCTCTTTTAGAAGGAGCTCTAAAACCAGGGAATGAAATTACCGAAACTCAGAGCAATCGTCAGGAATGCTAGGTACATTCAATTATACCCACAAAATACAAAAAATCAGTAATTTGCGTAACTAAAACCGAGGTTGAATCAAAATAGAGAGAGAGTAAAAGAGCGAGTAATTTAAGTAAACCTTAAAAAAAAAAATTGATGATCTCTTACAGACATGCCTCTTTCAGCTGTTTAGATCTCCGAAAGTAAATGATTTGGAGACACGATTAAGTGATAATTGCTAAAAGAAAGCTGTGCCAGAGTGAAAAACCCTAGATAGTCGAAGCAGAGGAACAAAGCGAGGAAATCAAGCAAAAAGAATGTATATTTATCCTCGAGAGGAACTGATTGCAAAACGCAAGAAAGACGCAATACAAGCCAGTAAGGAAATTTAGCTCCTAAATAGGTGCCCTGGGGTATTTAATTGAGGTTTAAGAATTTTGAAGAACTCCAGAGCAGTGGGCGTGTTTCTTAGTATAGGACTACTCGGCCTCTGTTGTGAGAAAATTTGAGGAAATCACCGAGCAATTTAAAAACTATTAAAGACGAGAAGACTCTCACGAGAGAGTGTAATATTTTTAGTGGAGACACGACGCCATTCATTGTTAAAGTAATTGCTGATAAGTTCGATAACGCAGAGCGATCGCCAGTGAATGGATTCAATTTTTGATTATGCTTAGTAATCTGTAAGAAATCCATAAGAAAATTTTTTATTCAGGTTATATTGGTGATCGATAAATCCGGAATCAAACGGCAACAATAGTGGACCCGGATCTTAGAGAGTACACGCCAGCACGTGGCTCTATAATCTGGAGACGATGCGTTGCGGACAAGGCTGTGCAAGTGTCAGACTGACCTTATGAGATGAGTCGATGTTCTGAGCGGATAGCCACGTGCGAGATAGGGCTCCGCCGCTTAGAGTTGACTGGCCGGGAATTGAGAAACTGAGAGGTCTTTTCAAATTAATCAGACGCCATGTGTGATTCGAGTGACGGTGACGAGTTATGGTTGATGAGAATTAAAGCCAAAGGAATGTACCACGTGGACAGATTGCCATAGGTGGTAGGGTCCGATTTTCTACAATACGAAAACCAACACGATTTATGAGATTGGCACTAGATGCGGCTATAAGCTTGAGTGTTCTATAATGGCTTAAATCTAATAAAAGAAAAGGCCACGAGCATTATTTTTCCACGGGCTGCAGAGATACATATGAGATATAGACGTGGACAGGAGACTGAAAGGCAATTGTATATACCACTTCTCTTCGAGCGAAGGAGCATAATAATCACATATTTAACCTCTCCACCTAATAATTGACAGGTCCTGTAAAATTTGCTTAACTAACTCCTGGTGATACGAATAGATAAATATTTTCCACACAAAGATATAGGTATTATTATAATAAAGTGCAAGTATACGCCTGACAAATTCCAAATCAAGATTCGATATTATCCTTTCTCAATATTCAAAGAAAATATATTATAGATAATATTTATTATTATTATTTTTAATGAAACATTTTATAATTGTCATTTATTAGCACTTAATTAAAAATCTACAAAGTATCAATGCTAATTATCAATATACCAATTTATAAATATCAGTTTTTGTTTATTTGTTTGTAATCTATTATTATCTAAGTATTCGCAACTTAAGAAAGATATATTTAAATAAACTTATTACTCTAACAATCATATAATAGAAATTTTGAATAAATCAAATATATAAATACAATTGAGATATAGAAAAATAAAATTTTATCGATTCACATAAAAAATTCTAGTTCGATGCTTTGGCTTTCTAGATTGGACGATAGAGGGACGATGAGGGCATTATAATTCGGGAGGGGGAAATTAATGCATTCCTATGTCGTTCCCATTGGGTTCTCGTCCGAGAGATTACGAAATGGAATATCGGCATTGGATGTCGCTTTGGTAATCTAACAAATGTCCTCTTCAGATTCAGATAAATGCAAATGAATGTTTTAAATCCCATATTCTCATTTTGTAATAGTCCAATGATAGATGATGTATATTAATTTTGTAGTCCAAAACCCTTGAAAACCATTTAAACACCTTAAAAACTTTTGCAATGGTTTGATTGAGAGAAATGGGATTAAGGCACTGTAGTAAAACCAAACATGTGGATTTATTTAAAGACTAAAATTAGATTTTTTTAGGTCCCTCTATTGAACAAGGGTAAAGATCCAACTTATAGAGAACAACTTGTTTTTGGAGAAAAATTTCCTGATGATTAACTAATAAACTCAAATCTACAAAGATTTCTTGGTTGCTTAAGATTTATGATAATGTTGATTTTTTATCCAAATTTAAGATTTGCATGATAACGACCATCTGCGATGACGACTTCGTAAAAAGATGCTGGTCCTTTGGACTATAGTACATGTCATATCAACAATTAGTAAAAAGAGAGATTAAATCTTTAGTAAAAGATATTCTTATTTATATATTGTCTAATCTCTAACGTCTTTTAAAAATTGTTTGAGAACTGATGCTTTCTAACATTGTGTTTTTGGGTGGTTATTTTAAGAAACAATTAATTGATGGTAAGAAAGGATGTTTCAGGTATTGGAATCGCTCATTAATTATTGCTACCCGAAAAAAGAAATTTTAAGTATTGTTTATTTGTATCAATAAATTTCAGTCTGATTTACTAAATCAAAAATTTTTATTAAGGATTGATTGTCAATCTGCTTAAAGATGTCTTGCAAAAGGATCGTTCAAAAACCTTGGCTCTACACAATTTTTGAATAGTTGGCATAAGCGCTTTTTTAAGTAGTAATTGAAATTAGAATATGATTAAAGGTAATGTAATAATATTATATTCGGATTTTCTAACCCGCGAATTCTTACATGAACAGGAGTGGGAGGAAGAAGGAGGAATAAGGGAAGAACCCTAAATGCCTGATTCACCGCTAGGTAAGACTCACCCTAAGCTCTTTCAGAGCATATCCAAAAGACTACCTAGCCTAAATTAAGTAATAGACTTTAACATGGAGTGTGAGGAACGTTTTCTCATCTCCAGAAGTTCTTAAAGCATTGCCAAAAATAAATGGCCTCTTCCTTCCACAGAAGAGTCAGTATGGCTTCTAAACCTCAAAGCGATCGTACTCGCTCATGGGTAAACGCTACTCTGTCTCAAACGGTGCAGTAAAGAGCTATCAAATCGTTAATGGCTGTGGATTTGCAAAATCCAATATGGTTATACTAGTAATAATCCATATATGGTTGGTAAAAAAGTTTGGTATGATCTTTGAAATTTGAAAATTGAGGATGGATATTACCAAATATCAATTCCTTGGCAAATGTGGTTGAAAAATTTTACCCGTTGAGGATGTGGTGTGGTGTTTCACGGATCTTTTCAAAACCTCAGGAATTACTAACTATCACTATTTTTAGTTGATACTGAATCTGTATAAAATTAAACATACTTTTGATAGAAAATAAAATTGATTTTGTATTGTTTCTTTACAAATAAACGCAGTCAAGCCATCCCCTAAGGAATTGGCCCGTATCTTTCTTTTATATAACTCCAGTAAGATTTAAAAATTTTGTATAACATATGGAGTTTATAGTACTAATTTATAATTATTTTGATTTTTTATTAAAGATGAGTCGGGACAAGGTTTTTTTGGTAATTCAAAATCCCACTAAAACACATTTCTTTGGCTTAATATATTTTTGATCAGAAGTATAGCGACTGATTTAAAAATAACAAATTGGGTTAAAACGATGGGGTGGACAGTTTAAGCGTATTTTGAGGTAATCCATGTCCTCCAAGATATCATTTCACATATAATCATAGCTTAAAGCACATTGTAAACCTAACCTGAATAAGTTCATATCCCTTCTCTTATGTCTTATTGTATGGTCTTCTTGCACTCCACTGGGTATTATCAAGGGTATTTGTCCCGACTATCACTATATGGTCCAGGGAACCAAATTGCCTATGCTTGTAAAACGCCAATAAAATCAAATGTGGGATCTTTAAAATTCACTACTGTACTGCCTTGAACTTAAAATCCTCGTCAATGGATTTCTAAAGAAATTATCCAGCCCATCTAAAAACCAGCCTTAAACGTATGCCAGTTTTACAATTAGCATTCAGGATAACCTTCATTTGGGATCCAGCAGGCCCCAATGTTGAGGCCCCGTTTAATCGCTGCTCAAATATACGCCCAGAAGAATATAAATGATTTTTTGTCCAAGAGATGTTTGGAAGCACTCTCAACACAAGTTCAAATCAGCCCATAAACCGGCATCTTTCAGTAAAGCACCCAGTGCATCTTCTAGTAATCTTCAAAGACCCACTGGCGTCATAAAGGTAAAGGTAAAATTGTGTATCATCATCTTCAACATACATCATCGTTGAAGAAAGTGAATAGTAGTATGAATGATATTCCTTCCCGCGCAAAAATTAAAATCAAAAGTTAAGAAGTCAAAAAGCTAAAGCACAGACAGTAAAATAAAGAAGAAAAAGAGATAAGAAATAAAAGAAAAGAAAAGATAAAAGAAAAGGAGGACATCATCCCCTCTCCTATATACTGAATCATTGGTAAAAAGGCAGGCAGGGAACCTTATTCCTCCAACATTTTTCGATAAAAATCCAAAAGAAGCTCCATTATTTTGCTCAAGTGGCCGAGCCAAGAGACTATGTCATCTACAGTAAAGGTAACCAACTATGCCATCTAAGGTAAAGGCCAAAGCTACTGATTTCAACAGTAGAGAGCCATGTACTAATTCTCAAACAGTTAAAGGGTCAGACCCGCAGTGGCAGACGACTCGCCACTTGTTTCATACACAGTAAAAGTAAACGATTGAGTTATCGAGACAAGGAACCTTGTTCTGTCAACGCAGTAAAAGGTACCACCAGTAAAGATATCTTTATTTTGTTATTTAAAGGAGCGCCTCTCCCTTGTGAGGCCAGTAAGTTACAGATAACGTTCGAATAACGCCAAGCATTAGAACTTATAATGTGTGTGTGCTCTTCCTTCATTCCACGTTGAAAATTTGTAAGCATTCAAGCGTTAGAGATCTTGTAGTATTAACTAGTTTTTGAGCTTATCATCTTAATTTGTAATATTTAACGAGTTTTGTATATTGGTAATTAAGTTTGTAATTTCAAATTTTATATATTAGCAAATATAAATTGATAGGGCTTTGGTAAGGACGTGTTGATCGGCACCGGCTTCTTCTTCCTCCCTCCCACTCTGACTGTAGTTCTGGGGATCCCCAGGCTAAGGTTGCGAGGAACCCTCAACCTTAAAGATAATTAAAATAAATTAAATTGGTTGAGGTTGATGATAAATATTAAAATTTTGTGATTTGTTTGGGGTTTGTATATAAAGTATGCTCTGTGGATCGCAGTTAAAGTCTAGATCTTCCCATCAAGAAATTTGTTTTGATTGTTGTAAATTATTCGTAAATCCTTTCATCATAAAATGTGTTTATATATATATATATTTTTTTAGATCCTTTTTTTTGACAATTTAACATAAATATTTGGTGTTTGTGAGGATAATTTACAGAGATTCAGAATGTTAAAACGGTCTTTTCTCCTTTTGTTGGTATAGAGCCATCGTTGATCTAAACATATAAAACAATATACTAATTAAAGATTCATTTGTGCAGATATCCTAGGATGGTAATATGGTATGGCCTATGAAACGCGTATTGAAGTGAGCGGTGTGTTGAAGCTGAGTTAGGGTATAACAGCCAGGCAGTGGCCGCTTACCTGTGGATATATTTAAAAATGGATCTTTTAGTGTATCGTAGATCTTGTGAGTAGTGTTATCGGATGGGTCTGAAATGCTCAGAAAATTAAAAGGATCATAAATAGAAATGAAATTAATGTTAAAGATTTTAGGTAAGTATTGATGAATGGCAAATATCATAAGTTGTGTGTGAATTTATAATTTATTTAAAACAGATTGATAAGTCATTAAAACTTGAAGAGAGATTTTGAATGTAAGTAAGACCCATGGTTGAAGATAACTCGCTTCTTTCAATCTAAAACGTTTTAATCATTCTCTAAAATGAAAGGTGTTGATTATAAGTAATTCAATTCCATAGGCAATATTATATCATCTTGTGAGAGGAGTGGTTACTTAAACCAACAATCACACAAAATCACACTTAGTAAATACGTTCTAGATCACACCAACAGCCTTCAGCTATAGCTGAAAATGGTTAGTGATTAATAAAAGAGAACTAATGTAACTTAAGTAAAGATGACATAGAAAAAAGTTTAAATAAAGAAATACTAAAATGAAAAATTACTAAATGAAGAAGATATAAAACTATATTACTTTATTGAAGAATTAAAATATGAATATTTAGATATAATTGAAATAATCAAACTGACATATTGAAATTCTTTGAATGGTAATATACTCATTAAAGAAAAAACACATGATAAAGTTTACCCTATAGACTATTAGAGAATAAAAGGACCCAGAATGGATGAGTAATGATCAAACAATTAAAAAGTGAAATTTTCTCCCCTAAAACCATATAGTAAATTTAAATAATCAAGATAATGAAATATACTGTGCTCCATATACAAAATTGCTCAAGACAATGATCGATAAAATAAAAAAGTTTATAGAACAAAATAAGTTTTAGTAATGCTAGTTTAATTTTGGTTCTAAAATGCACAATTAAAGAAGATGTGAACATTTAATTAGAAGATAACCAACTATAACTACCAAGTATATAAAGTAAGAAAAAATTATCTCATATTTTTTAAACCTTTCAAAATTTCTCAGTCTAGTCAAAAGAATTTATAAAATAAATTAAAAAGATCAATTGAGTAAGACTTGAAGTTAGATTCCGAGACTACACCAACAATAGCTCCGAGACCTCCTCAAACATCAGCAAATATTAATATCATGAAGAAATGTAAGTTCTGAAAGTTAGTGACCTGGATTTAGCAGATATTAGAAAAGATTTTGAACTTAAATCCAATAACACATAGCAGAAATATGTAAATAGGGCACAAGAATAATTGATAAATCGCGAATACCTAATGCGTCATTTAAATATAATGCAGGACAACCTTATATATTGAGTGGAATATTGATGGACTCTTTTGAATACAATATTGAGGTATTCTACATGCAGATGAACGATGGCTGCTAATGAATATAAACCTCAATCTATTTTCGATACGAGTTATCGCTGAATATTATAGCAGCTTCACAGGCTAAATTAAAAGGTTGGTGGGATTATCATCTCCACGATGCAACAACGATTTTAGAGAATTATTATAATTCCAATTCAAGTATTGATGAAGGTGAACCTATATACTGATAATGGTTGAAGTAATTCAGGATGCTGTGTCATTTTAATTCTCACTATTTCACTTCATTTCATAGGATCCATCTCACTTAAAAGATAAAAATGCAGAAGTTATTAAGTAATCTTAAATGTAGTACAATTAGTGATTTTCAAATTATAAAACACACGTTTTCCTCACTCGCTATAAATGCTAAAAGGAAAGACTCCAATCACAAGCTTTATGAAAGAAAAGTTTTTGGCTTGGATTACCTTATTTTTTGGGTGACCAAGTTAGAAACTGATATAAACAACAATTGGGTTAACCCTATACCTTATAGACAAATTATAACTTATGGACAATTGAATTAGTTATGAGTTCAAGAAAAGAAAGGTTTAACAAATCTGTAGATTTAAAACCTTCAAAGATAATTATAGATATGAAAATGAAGAAACTAAACAAGAATCTAGAATTCTTTTGTAACAATTTGAACTAAACATAACATTCAAATCAAAGATGTGATGGTCAATGTTTTTTCTAGCAATCTACTAAACCTAAAAAGTATTATAGAAATAAATATTCTAAAAGACAATATAAGTCTACTCCTAGTCAAAGATAATTTTATAGCTAATACAGAAGGCCAAACCTTCCTCAACGAAGTATAAAAGAAACAATCTTCTAATCTTCACTAAAGCTTTCCTTATTAAGGATTTTAACTTGTTACAAATTGTGGTTACAAACGGGACATACATCTAAATTTTGCAGATTTACATAAAAATTATAATGAACCAAAATTTAGATGATGGAGTTATTAAATAAATTTTAATGAATTATATCTTTTGATTCTGACACTTCAGAAAGAAATCCGAGATTGTAGAAAGTCGATCATCTTGATGAATTTTTAGGACATCAAAGCAACTAGTTCATAAGTTTCTTCACAATATTGCTTAAACTGTTTAACTAAGAGAATCAAAGTACATTATTGACAGGAAGTAAATACTAATAGGAAGATCAAGAAAAACTAAAGCTAAACTTTTAAGAAAAAATTAAAATAAAGAAGTTTTGACAGAAGAAAATGAAGTAAAGATATAATTCAAATATTCAACCTAACACTTTATGATTTTACAATATTTTAATAAAATAAGCATAAGAAATTGATGTTAGACTTTGTCCCACTAAAGAATTACACAAAGAAATTAAAAACATTAAAACATGAAGTCCAGTGAATTAAAACCCGACTCCACAAATTCTAAAAGGAATAAAGAGTTTTGAATCCAATTAATTTCTAGTTCTTCTTCTAATGAAGAACCAGATAAGAATTTTAAAGATAAAAATGCAGAGTTATTAAGGTAATCTTAAAATTGTAGACAATTAAGTGATTTTTTCAAAATTAATAAACCCTGTTTCTCACTCGCTAATGCTAAGGGGAAGACTCCAAAGTCAAAGCTTTTGAAAGTAAAGTTTTTGGCTGGATTACTTTATTTTTGGGAGAAAAAGTTAGAAACTATATAAACAACATTGAGGTAACCTATACCTTATAGTAATTAACTTATTGGACAATTGAATTAGTATAGGTTTCAAAAGAAGGTTTACAGTGAAATTTGTCAAGATTTAAAGCTTCAAAAGAAAATAAAGAAATATGAAATTGAAGAAAACTAAAACAAGAACTAAGATTTTTTGTAACAATTTTGACTATAGCAATAACACCAAAATCAAAGATGTGATGGTCAATTGCTATAAAACTACAACCTAGAAAACATTATAGAAATAAGTATTTCTAAAAGACAATATAAAGCTCTACATTAGTCAAGATAAATTTGAATAGTAAATAGAGAGAAAAAAACCTCGTACAACATAAAAGAAAACAACCCTGCTAAAATCTTCAACTAAAACCTCTTAATAAAGACTTAACTTTGTTATAATGGTGGTAAAAAGGGACATACATCTAATTTTGGCAAAATTTAAATAAAAAAATTAATGAACTAGAGTTTAGATGATCAAGTATTAAATAAATTTATGAACTATATCTTGATTCTGACACTGTCCGAATCCCGAGATTAATGGAAAGTGATAAATAGCAAATGATGAATTAGGATCAACAACTAGTTTCATCAGTTTCTTCAAATATTCCTTAACAATGTTAACTAAAGATCAAGAGTACATTATGACGAGTAAGTAAATACTATAGAAGATCAGAAACTAAAGCTAACACTTCTTAAAAATAATAAAAATGTTTTTGAAGAAGAAAATGAAGTAAAGATATAATTGTCCCAAATTCACCTAACACTTTTATGATTTAACAACTATTTTAATAAAAAATAAACATAAGAAAATTGATGGTAGATTTGTCACTAAAGAATTACACAAGAAATAAAAACATTAAAACATGTCAGTGAATTAAAAACCAACTTCAACAAAATTCTAAAAAAGAATAAAGATTTTAGAATCCAACTAATTTTCTAGTTCTTCTTCTGTGAGAGACTAGATAGAATTTAAACGATGAATGTAACAATCAATTGGAATGAAGATATAGATTGTAATTTTCTAATTTTATTACAAGAAATTACTTCCCGAAAATATTTAGTAAAAATAACATTAAAATAATGATTTTGTTATAGATGCAATTGCATCTGTGGAGCAGATTTAAACTGTATAAAGTCTGACTAGTACCTAAAAGATATTGGTAAACTAATGAAAAATTAAGTACAACAAATAAATCTATTGAAATTTATACGGGTCAACCGATGATTCATAGTAAATCAGGTGTAGAAACTCATGAGTCATTTTTTACTATCACCTCAAATAAATTATAATGGCAAGTATTAGGCACTGCAGCTTTTATAACCTAATCAAACCGATATTCAGTTAAAGAGACTTTATTAAATTTCAAAGTAAGAAATGTAAGCTAAATTAGAATTCACAGAAAAAACCTAAAGAATGAAGCATTAAAAGCCTGTTATTAAAAGCTTTCATTCAATTAAAATATTAAAAGCTCATTCAATTAAAATATTAGAAATAAATTCTTTGATTAAATCTAAAGAAGAAAATTTAAAAGATACACAAAATAATTTATGTTTAAAAAGAATTCAACAGCAATTAAATACTGAATTCATACAAAGTAAAATCCAAAATCTTAAAGAATATATGGAAAATAAACTTTGTGTTGATCATCCAAATGCATTTTGGAATCGTAAACAGCATGTTGTTGATTTACCATATGAAAAAGATTTTGATGAACGAACTATAAAAACTAAAGCCAGACCAATTCAGATGAATCCTGAATTGATTGGACATTGTAAAAAAGAAATTCAAGATTTAGAAAATAAAAAATTAATTTGTAAATCTAGAAGCCCATGGTCATGTGCGGCTTTCTATGTAAATAAAAATGCTGAAATTGAAAGAGGGTGTAACTAGATGGTCATCAACTATAAACCATTAAATGCAGCATATAAAATGATTAGATATTCCTATTCCCAAATAAAACAGATCTTTAAAAAAATTGAATATGCAAATATTTTTAGTAAATTTGATACATGAAATCTGGCTATTGGCAAATTCAAATTGCCCCTAAAGCAGACTATAAACAGCATTACAGTTCCATTTTGGTTTAATACGAATGGAATGTAGATGCCATTTGGATTTAAAAAAATGCTTCCCTTAAGAATTCCAAAGACAAATGAATGACATTTTTAATCCATTACTCTCAATTTGTTAGTTTAATATTGATGATGTAATTAATTTTTAGTCAGAACCCTTGAAAACCATTTTAAACATCCTAAAAACTTTTTGTATGAATACGAGAAAAAATGGCTTAGACTTAGTAAAAGCAAAAATGGATTTATTAAAACTAAAATTAGATTTTTAGTCACTATATTGAGACAAGGTAATATAACTATGAAAGAACATGTTTTTGGAGAAAATTTCCTGATGAAATTACTAATAAACTCCAATTACAAAGATTTCTTGGTTGCTAAATTATCGAAATTGATTTTTATCCAAATTTAAGATTGCATGATAAAACGCATTGCATGACAGACTTCGTAAAAATGTCTGGTCCTTGGACTAATCAGCATACACAATTAGTAAAAAGAGATTAAATCTTTAGTAAAAGAATTCCTTATTTATATACTTCCTATCCTAAGCTTGTTAAAATTGTTTGAGACCTGATGCTTATAACATTGGTTATGGTGGTATTTTTAAAACATAATTGATGGTAAAGAAAGGATATCCAATACACTTCAGGTCATTGGAATCCTGCTCATTAAATATTTCTACCATAAAAAAGAAATTTAAGTATTGTTATTATGATTATAAATTCCACTCTGATTTACTAAATCAAAATTTTTTAATTAGATTTGATTGTAAAATCTGCTAAAGATGTCTTGCAAAAGGCAGTTCAAAACCTTGCCCTCTAAACAAATTTTTGCTAGATGGCAAAGCGCTTTTAAAAGTATTATTTGAATTTGAATATAGAATATATTAAAAGGTAATGATACATAATATTCCGGAAATTTTCTAACCCGCGAATTCTTACAGAACGATGGGAAGAAAGAAGGATAAAGGGAGAACCCTATGCCTGATTCACCATAGTAAAGACTCATTCCACTAAAGCTCTTTCAGACATTCAGAAGACTACCTAAAACCCTAAATAATAAAGATTTAAAAAAATGATTGAGGGAACTTTTCTCATCTCCAGAAGTCTGAAAGCATTGCCAAAAATATGGCCTCTTCTCCACAGAAGAGTCAGGTAATGGCTTCTAAACCTAAAGCGATTGTACCGCTCATGGTACGGTTATCTGTCTCAAACGGTAGACAGTAAAGAGCTATCAAATCCGTTACCTGGTTGTGATTTGCCAAAAATCCAATCTGGTAATACTAGTAAATTATACATAAATGGTTTGTAAAAAGTTTAATATGATTTTTGAATTGAGGATGGATATAACAATCTCAATCCTTGGCAAATTATTAAAAATTATTACCCTGAGGATTGGTATTTTGTTCCAACTGATTTTTCAAAACCTCAGGAATACTACTATAATATTTTAGTTGATACTAAATCTGTAAAAATCAAACATACTTTTGATAAAAATAAAATTATTTTATATTCTTCTTTATAAATAAAACGCGTCAGGATTGGCCCGTATCTTCTTTATATACTCCAGTAAGATTTAAAAATTTGTATAAAACATATGGAGTTTATAGTACTAATTATAATTATTTTGATTATAATAGATTATTTTGATTATAAAATGGATGCGTGGGACAAGTTTATTCAAAATCCCACTAAAACGCATTCTTGGCTAATATATTTTGATCAAAGTATAAGAACTAATTTAAAAATACCAAATTGGTTTAAACGTTGGTGGCAGTTTAAAGGTATTTCTAAGGAAATCATTCCTCAAGATATCATTTCACTATACCGCTACTTTAAAGCCCATTATAAATGATTTTGTTATAGATGCAATTGCACTGTTTGATATGTATTATTGTATGACCTTCTTCACCCCTTGGGTATACCAATGGTATTTTGATTATCAGTATGTCCCAGGAACCCAAATTCCTATGCTAGTAAAAAGACACAAGATAAAATGGTGGGGATCTTTCAAGAACACCACTACTGAATTAAAGATCCATCAATGGATTCGCACTAAATTAGCTAGCCCATCTACTCTAGCTTTAACCTATGCCAGTACATTAGCCATTCAGGATAATCCTAACTTTGGGATCTAGAAGGCCCAGTGTCAGGCCCGTTTAGCTGCAGCTAAAACACCCGAAGAATATAAACTGATCTGTCAAGAAATGTTTCAACAACTTTCTACCAGTTCAGAAAGCCCAATAAACCAATCCTCCAGTAAGCCCAAATATGTATCATCTGGTCAATCCTCATCTAAAAAGAGTCATAAAGGAAAAGCTAAAGTCGTTTTATCATCATCATCCTCTTCCACAGTCTCTTTCGTTAAGAATGATAGTAGGAATGAATGATATTCTTCCCCCATTAAAATAAAAGTAAAGCAAGTCAAAAAGCTAAGCAAAGAGAAAAATAAAGAAAGAAAAGAGAGACAAGATAAAAAGAAAAGAAAAAGAAAAGAAAAAGGAGGACACCTTCATCAACCCTCCTCTTCTTATTTTTGAATCATTGTAGAACACAGGCAGAAGGAAACCTTATTCCTTTAAACTTTTTTCGATAAAATCCAACAGAAGAACTCCATTATTTTGCTCAAGTGGCCGACTAGAGACTATTCATCTACAGTAAAGGTCAACCACTATGCATCTACAGTAAAGGCCAAGCTACTATTTCAACAGTAAAAGCCACGTACTATTCTCAACAGTAAAGGTCAAGACACAGTGGCAGACAGCCCACTGTTCATCCATAGTAAAAATAAAGATTCGATGGCAGACAAGGAACTGTTTATCAATAGTAAAGTAAAAGGTACACAGTAAAGATTCTTTATTTTGTTATTTAAAGGGAGCCTCTCCCCTTGTGAAGGCATAAGTTCAGATAAATTCGAATAAGCTTAGATTAGATAAAACTTAGAACCTCTCCTCCTCCTTCATTCCTCATTGATTGTAAGGATTCAAGGTTAGAGATTCTTTGTAAGTATAAACTAGTTTAAGCTTATCATTTAAATTTGTAATTTTAAATTTGTATATTGTAAATTAAAGTTTGTAATTTCAATTTTATATATTAGTAAATATAAATTGATACTTTGGTAAGACCGTGTTGACGACACCCTTCTTCTTCTCCCTCCAAACTCTGACTTAGTTCTGGGGATCCCAGGCTAAGGTTGCAGGAACCCTAAACCTTAACTAAAAATAAAATAAAATTGGTTGAGTTGATTGATAAATATAATTGTGGTTGTGAATTGTTTGCTTATAAGGTATCGCTCTGTGGATGCCAGCTTAGTCCTGATCTTTCCACATCAGAAATTTGTTTTTGATTGTTGTAAATAATTCATAAATCCTTGTCATCATAAAATGTTGTTATATATATATATTTTTGATCCTTTTGACAATAACATATTTTGTGTTTATATATTTTAAGATTTCAGAAACTTAAAACGGTTTTCTCCTTTTGTTGGTATCAGAGCCATCTTGATCTAAACACTATAAACAACTATATAATAAAAGATTCATTTGCCAGATATCCTAGATGGTATTGGATATGCTTACTGAACCCGTTTGATAGCCGTGTGTTGAAGGCTGAGTTAGGGTATAACGAGGCAGTGGCCGCTACCTGTGGATATATTAAAATGGATCCTTTATTGTGCAGATCTGTAAGTAGTGCAGTGGCCGCTACCTGTGGATATATTAAAATGGATCCTTTATTGTGTAGATCTGTAAGTAGTGTTAAATCAGATGATTTTGAATCATCAGAAATTAAAAGAGTCATAAAAATTAGAAATGAATTAATTGTTTATAAGATTTTTAGTAAAAGCTTTGATGAATGGGAAAATTCCTAAAGTAGATAAAGAACAATTTATAAAGTTTCTAAATTTAATTTATTTAAAACTGATTATGTAATTAAAAACTGAAGAAAAGAGATTTCAATTAAGTAAACCTTTGACAAGAATCACACTTCTTTCATCTAAAACTTTAAAAGAACATAAAAAGATAAAATACAATATATTCATATAGGATTATTTCAAGTAGGGTATAAAACCTTAACCAGAGAATGATGATTAAACACTAGTATTCTTGCAGTGGTAAGAGATGCTAGATTTTTAAACTTCCAAGATTCTTTGCTAGGATCGGTTGAAACCAGTCTTAGTGAGGGACCTATTTCATTTGAAGTATATCCAGATATGACGGTTTCATTAAATGATTTAAATATTTTAGAAAGTATAATTTTAGAAATTAAAACCCATAATTATAACATGAAGCAAGGATCAGTTCTTATTGCTTTAATTTATAAAATTCATTATAAAGCTATGAATTCAGCATTTGGAACTAAATATAAATTACAACCTAAAATTGGAGAAACAAGATTGAATTTCTTCAAACAATTTAACTAAAACAAATACAGTAATTCTAAAACCATCCAATGGAAGGACATAACACTTCCAGATGAATGGAATTTTGGGAAGAGTAGTACCTCTCCAGTTTTTTGATAAACTTAAACCAAACGTCAAATTTACAAAACTTGAACAATTTGAAAGATGGTAAAGTTGACATAAAATTCCACAAGAAGTCGAAGTATGAAGATATACAGGGTCATCTTCCTCTGTTACTACATGAGTGAACTTGTGCGGATGAATAAACCTAATCATCTATACTTCTGTTATTTATGCTAAATTATAAGGGGGGGGAGACATTGAGCCCTAAACCAATAATTCAACATTAGTAAAACCTAGACATTCTACTTCTGATATTCCAAATATAAATCAATCTCTTAAAATGAAAGGTGTTGATTATAGTAATTCGATTCCACAGGCAGTTTATAATCCTGTTGATAGTTACTTAAACCAACAGTCAAATTTAGGAAATACATCTCCAGAATCACCAACAGCTTCAGCTATAACTGAAAATGTTAGTGATATAAACAGAAAACTAAATGTACTTAGTAAAGATGACATAGAAAAAAGTTTAACAAGTAATGAAAGAGTTATGGACCTAATCTTAAGGACATTCAGGAATATAAAGGAATGTCTGGTAGAAAAATGATAAGTGGGGCAATGAGGTTGATCGTTTATACCATTCAAAATTGAAGTTAAATTTTTTGAATGGTATAACTTAATTAAAGAAAAAACATCTGATAAAAGTTTAAATCCCATAACTATAAGAGATAAAAGATCAGAA
>NW_023591301.1:0-85943 GCF_014843425.1 Jatropha curcas | reverse complement strand
TTTCCCAAGATAATTCTCGTTACACTTTAATTTGATATTCCTTTCTATTGTTTTGGGCTGTTTGGAAAACCTCTCTAAAATAGAGAGCGACGCATTATAACGGCGGTCCACCCAATGGACGCTTAATCACGGTTCCATTTTTCCTTTTTTTTCTTCTCGCAGGCCTTCTTTGACTCCAAAACAAAACGTTGAGTTGTTGTTTTTTTTCCTCTCAAACTTGTCGTGGTCCCTGACATGTCGAGGGACCCAGCAACAATTCTCTCCCCCCGACACATTGGTGGACTCTCCATTCTGCCACTTTGACACATAGTTCAAACATTCCTTCGAACACCTATGTCAATTATATCCGCAAGCATTGTCGTCGAGTGTCGATCTTCCGCAACTGAAACTGCTTCTCTTCATGCAAGATCAAGCCAAATGATAAGTTACCAATGTGCTTTCCTGACTGAATGTATCATAGTATTTTTTGCTCAAGTCGTATCACACTCTGATATTCACAATATAACCTATATGGATTCTAGTGCGGCACACCCAATTCTTGAAAGAATCACTTTAACCAAAGTATTTCCTTTCCGAGCACACCGTACTATCTATCGTCGTAGTAACAATCACTTTTTCTGATTCCTCGTACACCTTGCCATAAATAGCTACCCTGATGAATGTAAATAGTATGCCTAATGTATATTTTCTCTTCAATCCAAGATCACCTGGCCATATACTGGCATCTGTGTAACCAACAAGTCCAGCCCTCACCTCCAAAAGATTACTAACTTTGAATTCCTCTTAGGTATCTGAACACTCACTGCGTACTCAATGGTCTTCTAGGAGTTGATAGACACCGGCTCACAACCACTGCATAGCGTGTATCTCTCGTACACGAACAGTTCGACATCAAACTTCCGACGCTTTGAGGATATAAACAGTTGAATATCTCATTTTCTCGTTGTGTGATTGGGTAGGATTTCTTACTCAATTCGAAATGAGTTGCAAGGGAATGCTAAGGTATTGCATCTTCTATTGACCTCTCTAGAACTCGTTCAATACTATTTTTCCTTAGTAACCGAAACCTGCAGGAACTTTTCTTTCTTGCTAATCCCATTCAACGAATCACCTTCCAATCCTTAATCCTTCATGTCAAATGCTTTGACAATCACCTTTAACCTGCTAATCATGTGTGCACTGGGTCCCAACGCAGTATTATACTCAAAATATAAGAGATGATAATAAATACCATCTAGGAAATTTCACGTATTACACAAGCTGCCATCTTCCTTTGTATCCTGATCACATAAGGAATCAATATTTTCCATTTCATGTTGCTGTTTCAACCCGTACAACTCTCTTCAGCAGACAAGCATGTCTCTTTTCCTTGATCCTGAAACCTTGCGTTGTTCCATATAGATTTGTCACTCTAGATCCCACTGCAAAGAAGCTAGTCTTTAATCAAAGCGCTCTATCAATTCAAACTGCTACGAGAACTAGCACACTCGAATTAGAAGCTATTTCACAAACTCGGGTGAAAAATCTCATCAAAGTCAATATCTTCTTTGTAAATCCTTTAAACTTCACCAATCGATTGTATCTCACTAGTTCATCACCTCTTTATTTGGTACACCCATTTTCTTGATTTTCTCTTCCTTTTATCGTTTCAACCAGCTTCCATTATATCATTCTTTTCAAAGAATTCATCTCCTCTGCATGCCCTCTTGTCCAGCAATCTTTATCCTTTCAGATGCATTGCTGAAGCCTCTCTGCTCCCTTCAATCAAAAATAAAATGTCAATCAGAACTGGGGTACTGTATCCATGGTTGCTCTCTGTTTAACTTCTTAATTGAGTTCCAACCCTTTTCTGTTTGGAATGTCTCTGACTCCCCGCTGCTCAAACCTCGGTACCATCTACTGTTATATCTACAATGTCTCTTATCCCCATGATCGGATCGCTTCCTTCTTCCTATTCCTTATTCTGTCATTCCTCTCCGTGCATCATGTATGAGCTTCTCTGCGTCTATTCAACAAACAACATTCATCTTGATGAATTCTTCACAGTTGATCTGCACGATCTGCCATCTCGGGATACTAGTCTTCAGCTCCGGACAAACTTCTTTTCACTAGAGCCAATCCTGTAGCCAACTCTTCGTCTCCATAACCAACAAAATTGCAGAACGATTTGTCTAATCAAACTTTATGCTTGCTCCTTCAACATGGCAAAAATGCCTTGCAGCCAAATACCTCAGGAGGTATGAATATTTCTAATTCTTCCAGACCTCTCCAGTACCAAAATTCAAATGGATACTGAGTAGTTCGGTTAATTAGTAGACAGCAGTGATTGAAGCTTCTCCCAAGAATGGCTTAGTTAATGTTGCCATTTTGTGCATGGATTGAACTCTTTCATAATGTGCCTATTATCGTCTCTGAGCAACGTGGGTTTGGATGGCGAACCAGAGAACGTCTTTCAGTCGAATACCATCGGCTGACTACAATCAATCTCTTTAAACACTCCTTAGAAGATGTATTCACCACCATTTCGTGCGCAAACATAAGCCAGGTCCCGTCTCCGTCACCATCGCATGGAATTGCTGAAAAGCGCATGAAAGTTGGTCTTGTAGCGCCAACAAAATATATCCAGTTCTGAAGAAATCAATCATATGAAGGTAGAAATAACTACATCCCTCCATGATTCATCCTCCAGGACCAACTACGTTATAGTTTACCAAGCTCAGTATGTCTCCCGTCTAGAGCTTTTCTAAAGGACACTAACTGTTGTTCCCAATAAACAATGATCACAAAGGGTTTATTACCATGCTTGCTTAATGAGAGGACTTCTTAGCCAACATTATTCAACCCTTTCTCAAACTAACATGCGCCAGTCCTGCCTATGCACAAATTTGGTGAGCGAATCATCTTGCAACTGTATTCAGTACCCGACCATATTGTGCTGCTCTATACAGCCGAGCTACATTAATTTCTATCGCCACACAACGACCCCCTTCTGAGTTCCATTACGTCACCTGTATGATGTGATGCCTTCTGTCCTAGTTACACTGATAGGAAAACAGGTTCAACGAAGATCGATATGTTTCACATTTTAATCTCAATTCACCCGGAACACTTGTCTATGCAACATCACCGATTCCCACCATCTCAACACTTATTACTTCCATTCTAATAGTTACCAATAATCTCCTGCTTTATAGTGGAACAAAGATTTCTTTCGAACTCCTATGCTTTAAGCACCGAGAGGTCTACCTCCACTCGGTATCTTGCATCTCAACATGAACAGCATTCTACGTATCATAAGTGACTAAAATCACCTCACCATCTTTGCTGAACTGTAAGCAAGATTATTCTTTCCATTCTCCTGTCTTCGGTATTATCCTGTTTAGTAAAACAGCAATCTTTTTGATGAATTACCCCCTTTACCTCAATTGTAACACTTTCTATTCTTAGACTTGGTATTACCCACCTGACTTTTCTATGCCTTGGAACCTCTACTCTTGCGTTCCGGCCCCATTCTCTATGACAAGGTTGGAACTTAGTACTGCAACATCTCTTCTTGTTCTTTATTTGATTAGTCATGTCCTTTACCATAACATTTTACAGCAACCATTCGAGCTTATGTTACTCTAATGATCACCACAAAGTTCTCAACTATCCGCGTAGAGAATCCCACTGAAGCGCAGCTTGCATCTATCGTCATTCAAAACATACCGCTAACTGCATTAACTCAGTTATCAGATCCTCAAAAATCTTCATGTGTGTGTAACTGTCGACCCCTCTACACTTTCGTTTCATGACTACAATCATGAACACTTTACCATGAGCTTTGTAGCTACGAAACAATTATTCTCTAACTTTTTCCTGAGAACATGGGGTCATCTTTTCATTCTCACGTGTGTAAAGCTGCAGCATCTATCCTATTGGCGTATTTACCAAATGTCTGCTTTTAAATTGGTCTCACATCGTCTTTCAACTTTCTTCTGCTTTGGCACGTACTTCAAATTGGATCGTATAGATCTTGTTAATTGATTTAGCCTCTATCTAGATTTTCACATTGAATAATTGAATCCGTCAATTGATCATGCCCTTGTTAGCCTATTGCTCGAATTCGGAATCTGACAAAATTTTTACTATTGAAATCCACATTTACTATTCAAGTTTGAAACCAGTAACTTTTGTAGAAAACTGACAAACTTTATCAACTAAAGCGCTTGTTACCAGTTTTTAGGATTTCTAACTTTCCAAGTGCCGCAGAAAATATCCGATGTTTATGAAGTAAAATAAAATACCGACGATAAAGGTAAAACGTTTCAATTAACCACCAGAAATAATAATCACGATAAAAAAATTAAATAATTACCGTAAATGCCAGATGGAAAATAGGGACACCGAGATTTACGTGGTTCACCCTTCAACTGTTATGGGCTACGTCCATAAGACAAACTCCGAATAATTCTTTCACTAAAAATAGTAGGTACAAAACAGATTACAAAAATAGTGACACTCCAAGTGTTTCCCAAAAACACCCCTAAAAATTATAATCCTCACTATTTTCTCTTTTCCAATTTTAGGAATCTTTTTATAAAATCCTCTACACTTAATTGTGTATTCCTATTCTTTGTTTTTGTGTTTGTTTAGGGAAAACCTATTCTTTGTTTTTGTGTTTGTTTAGGGAAAACCTTCTCCTATAAATAAGAGAAGGGGACGCATTATTAACGCGTCCACCGAGTGGACGCGTTAATCACGTGTCCATTTTTTCTCCTTTTTTTCTTCTTTCGCAGCCTTCTTTGACTGCCAAAACAAAACGTGTTTGTTATTTTTTTATTTTACCCGAAACTTTAGCCTTCCACGTTGTATTCCACAAAGAGGATGGACCTGCAACACCAATATCCGAGCCTCATATAAAACCTTGTAGCCACTAGAAAAATTGAGTATACACCGTTTGGCTTAAAAGCTCACCTCTAAGAATCAAGGAACCGATGCAAACTAAGGGGGACTTGCCTTATGAGCTGCACCTCTTGAGCATAAAATAATTGCTGCAAAATCTCCTCATCCCATAGTCTTCTGCCTGGTAATATGAGGTCAGCCGCACAAACATTTTCAATCCCTGTACTATATTCACAGAGAACATAAGGACTAGCAACATCATGTTGTACCCAAATTTTAAAAAATCCTTATTTTATAATTAATAATTATTTATATTTATTTAATAAAATAATTAAAAATATAATTTAATTAGTACACAAATACTTTTATATTTTGTATAATTTATGAATGATTTAAACTTATTATAACATTTAAATTATTATAATTTGAATTTTGATATGTTTATTATTATTATGTTGAATATATAATGAATGACATAATAATTAGTAATTATAGATTAGTGTTAGATGATTAATGGTTTAAAAAATAATTATACTATTACTTTTTCGTTATAAAATTATCTATAAGTATATCTTATTAATTTTTTACAAAAAATTATAAAATCTAAAAATTAAAAAAAAATCCGATTGAACTGAGTTGACTCGGTCTAATTGCAACCTATTCATAAGCCAATTCGATGTTTGGCCCAGTTTTAAAAATATAGTTTATAATAGATGAATGAAATTTCATTTATGACCAATTTTCTAAAATTTTGATTTCCCAATTTTAAAATTTTCAAGCATTGACAAAAAAAATAATAATAATAAAATGAGACGTAGCATCTTCAATGTTCAATAGAAAATCGAATTATTCGAATTTATTTATTATGAATTCATTACATCGACATTTCAATCACACGGTACAAGTCTTGCACACAGAAGAATTTTAAACTTTTATTACGAGACAAACCAAAAGCTGTTTATACAGTTTTGGCCCAAATAGAAAAATAAAAAAAGCACGATAGTTTAGTTTTATTAATTGCACCCATCAAAATGCATCATCCTTCGCATAGTTTGAATTAATAGGCATCAGGATTTGCCAAGAGGTATGTTTCAATAACTTTGAACATTGCTAATATTTGTTGTTCCCCAGCCTTGATTACTTCTTCATCAATCTTAGCGTCGCCTTTTGCATAGTATTTGCCTATGCTCTTGACGATGGATCCTCCATTAGGAGCAGACACTAGTTTTATTTCATAAGAGACTTTTTCTATTGTATCGTTCCATAGTGCGCCTTCAAATGTAGTATAGTTATATATGAAATTATCTTTATCTATTGCGTCAATTCTATTTTTCACATACTTAACTTCACTACCTGCTTGTGTAATAAAGAAACATATTAGTAAATAAAAGTTAATCGAAACTGAATAAATAATTAATTATAACAACAATAATTAAAAATGTTTAATCATCACCTTCTACAAAGGTAGTTACAAAGGTAGTCTTCTTAATAGTTCCAGGGCCTCCATTTCCTTCAATAATCTCAATACTCTTAATGACGGGAATAATTTTAGGGATAATTACAGAATCTTCGAGAACGAAGACCTTAAACATCTTTTCAGGAGAGATTGCAGTAACAACTTCATCTTCACGAATCAAAGCAGCCATGTTAGATTTGGTGTTTGGAAATGATAAACTGGAAATACAGAAGGTTATATATTGGATGTATGCGATGAGATGTTGATGGTGAAGATGGTATTTATAGACTGAGGCATGTAAATGTGCCTCTTGTAAAATCTGAATGGAACATATAAATATATATACAATGCGCATCATGAGGCATTATTGGGATCATACTTTTATTATTGGATGTCTCTTCTAGATGTTCTCCATACATGACTCGCGCATGTTAATATTATATATATTAACCTGATAATTAAGGATTTGCATGTTTGTCAGAAAATTTATTCGAATTCATATAAAATGCAGTTTAATGTATATATATATATATATAAAATAAAATAGAATATTTTAATTAATAAAATGTTATATAATGTACAAATTGACATATTGCACATTCCCAGCTTTGTCATGTTAGGATTATAATGAATAATTTATAAAAATAAAATAAAATAAACCCGATCCTTTATCATCCTACCTCAAAACCCGAATTCACTGACCTCCATAATACAGATAAAGAATACTCCACATGGCAAAAGATGATTGGCCATGAAGAAATTTTTTATATAAAAGGGTGATTTGTTTTAGTTCTTTCTCATAGCTAATAGCGATGGTGGACTGTTTGAATACTTGAATGCTAATGGTAACTATTGAAATGTGTATATAATTTTTTAATGACAAATAGATTATTTTGTATTTTAATATATTATATGAATTAAATAATATATTAACTATTAATAGTTATTTAGTATTTTAAATAATTATAAAGGAAATAATCGGAAAAAAAATAAATTAAACTTGCCGAAGCCTGATCTATAGATCCACCCATGACCAAATTAATTAAAATATAGATTTTTTAAATAGTTACCATTTTTTAAAAATATCCTCAAGAAAAGCTTAATTATTTATTTAATTTTTAATTATTTTTCGTTGCTTTAATCCATAAATTCAATCCAAAGTAAAATATCTAATTTTAAAAAACTAATTTGATAAATAATTATTTTTATAAAGCTAATGTAGTTTAACCATAAATAGATACAAATTAATTGATCTCACCAAGTACTATTTATTACAACCGCAAGTTAAAATGACAATAATCTCAATATGAAGCAGGGAAAGAATTAAGAAATTTTGTACAGGCGAGTTTTTTTATGCTATGAAAAGTGCAAAATGTATGGGTATAAAAAACATCAGTAGATACGTAGCTTCATTCCAGAAAGTGTCCCAACCTACAGTATCATGATTTGGTCATCTCGACCAGCCCAAATCATGACCGACTAGAAAATCGGGAAGGAACTATCCATTTAGCTCCTCTTTAGAAGCAACATAGCTATCAACATATATGCAATGATAATGAATAGTGAACAGAAACAACATTTTCTCATCAAAAGTTATATTTCAGAAAGAAACAGGACAGTTATCTGTGACCAAGTAAAAATTTTGTGCTGTGAGCCAGTTCATTCTAAAGAGAATTATTTTACACCAACAGAAGCCATCAAATCTTCGTACTCAGGATCAGGCTCTTGTTTTCTTCCCTTTATCACATTACCTCCTTGCTGTTGATGCATAATAGGAACGGAAGTGGGCGAGAACGGATCATAAATTTGCTGCTGCCCTGCAGGACCCGATGCAAAATGCAGATTTTTACTGGACTGTTGACTTGGTGCCATGAAATTGGCTCGTGGAGTTATTGGAGCTGGAAAATTTTGCCGAATTTGAAGGGGATTCCCAGGCCTGGGAGGAAAAGGGCCGGCTAAATCGGGTAACTGTTGGGTTGGATTGAAATTTCGAGGTGGCAACATGATTGGACTGGCATTTGAAAATGTTGGGACTCTAGGGGAAACTGAGGTACTAGCAGAGTTTCCAGCGAAGGGATTAGCAGACATGTGAACCGGAGTTTGACCCATCTGATTGCCCAACTGTGACCTTGGAAACAAATGCATACCGGGTGAAGGAATTGAATTGGGCATAGTCAACCTCAATGACGGTGCTTGAGGTGATGGTGGTTGCATCAATGATCTAGCAAGTGGAGGATCTTGAGTCATAGGCCGATTGATTGGCCTGGGAACTGATTGAGCTGTTGGATTCTCTGGATGAGGTTGAAAGGTAAAATCAATGGGGCCCGAGTGCAGTGGTCTTGGAGCTGTTATTGTCGATGGTCTTACAGGACTAGGAGTTGGTTGTAGCATGGATGTCACTGGAGAAGAAATTGCTGTGTTTCCAGATACAGGGTTTATTGATGCATGAGGTACAAGGGTTCCAGCCATGACTGCTGGAGAAGACTGGAAAGGTGCAGTTGAACCAACTTGAGGTGGCAGAACACTAGCAAAATTTGAGGCTCCAGTGGGATGATTCATATGAACATTTATAGTAGGAGCAGATGGCATATTTGAGGGCAGAAAACTCGGATGTGGAACCACAGGTCGAGGCACCTGTAAAGAAACCATTTGCCCCATGTTACCCTGACCCAAAGATGCTGGAGCACCAGCAGGAGCTGTAGACCACCCAGAAGAGCTTCCGATAGGGGTCGATGGCCTGTCGGATTGTGGTCCTAGTGGAACACTTAATGAAGGCACTAATTGTCTAGCGATTGGAGATTGTAGTGGCGGCAGGGGTTGGTTACCAGAAAATGGAAGTGAAGTGAAAACGTTAGATTGAGCAGCTGAAGGCTGAGGAGCTGGCATGGGAAAATTTCTTGGTGGATATGGATGCGACGAAACTTGCAATGGCAGTTGTGGCCTGGAAGAAACAAGAGATGCATTTTGGAGAATTGAATTGAACCCGGATGCTGGAATTGGTCGAGGGCCAAACAATGACGGCATGGTTGTAGGATTCATAGGTGACGAGTATACAGGTAGCAGATTTATATGAATTGGAGCAGAAGAATTCTGGAGCGGAGTGAAGGCTGGAGGAGGATGTCCCAGAGCCTGAGCTGAGATTGCTGCTGGGAACTGTGGACCTTGGTACTGAAACTGACCTTGTTGGGAAATTTGAGTAGGTCCAACCACAGATTGAGGCACTCCCTGGTCACCAGTGAGGACTACAGAAGGACTCGAAGCCTCATGACTGAGAGCATTTGCATTATTCCCAGACACTAGATTCCCCTGCAAAATAGTTAAATGGCAGTTAGTAATCAGGCCAAGGAATGCCGATATGCATAATGCCTAATAATGACAATAAAGTAAATTCAATATGCAAAAGTCCATGAAAATAATCATAGCTGAGGGGTGAAATACAAATGAATAAATAAATATATAGCTATCATTGAACATAAATGAATGTAAACAAATATATAGCTCTCATTGATCTTCAGAATCTGAAACTCACTGATACTGAAGTAACTAGCATTTCAATTAGGGAAACTGCTCCATCGACTTTTTCACATGTGTCAGCAGATATATGGACATTCAGCTCATCATAAGAAGCAACATGGGTCTCATACTCATCAGACAGAGAAAGCTCAACCTGGGAAAAGAATAAGATTCATTTTTGAGCAATTTGTTACATCTAATAGCAATTGTAGGATATCAATGTTTCACATTGACAAGGAATCAATTAGAAGAAGAAGAGGAAAAGAAATGTTCAAGTATCTTTAAGAGAAAGGTTTCACACTAATGTATAGTTAGATAGCAGGTAAAATTTGGAGTGGATAAAGTGGGGTAAGTGAAAGTGAGATGATTAGTATGAGTTCACTTGTTTGGGAAGCCAAAAAAAGAGAGGCGAGGGAAATTTTTGGTCTAAAATTTCACTGACTCCCACCAAATTCCAATCACTGAAATCTGGGGAGAAAGTTGGAGAACACCCATGTTAAAAAATGTGCTAAGATTATAAATCTGACCCCATTAATTGCGCAATTGTTTGTTTTCCAAATTTTGCTTATGGATAAAGGATAAAATTTTAATTTTAATAGTTTCTTTTTAAAATATTTTAATTTTCAATTCATGGTTGACTGATAAAAGCTCTCACCTCTCTTTCTCCCACACCATTTTCAATCCCTCAAATTCCAAATCCCACCCCCACCCCCAAAAAAAGAAAAATAAGACTTACCTTCTCTCCTGTATTAGCTTTGCTACCATATAATTGTATTTTGGCTCCAGTCTCCTGAAACACAATAGTAATGCATAGATCACTAAACTACAATTCATAACAAATAAAAAAATCTCGATCCCATGCTTCCCACGAGCATCAGGGCCACCTGGTATCTTCAAAATTTACCTTTTCTAGTCGCTTCTGCGTCTCACCTCCTGGCCCAAATATTAGACCAACAAAATTGTATCCAGGATGGTCTTTGACCTGTATAGTCAAATATAACTTGTCATGATTCTGGAATGTCTAATCCTAAATAAGCCTAAAAGCTTGGCTGTAAAATAAAACACAAACAGTAATGAATTAAGAATAGTAAAAACCAGACCAGCTACTGGCATTTGGCAATGTTTAAAGCAATTGACAATTTATAATAACTGTTGCCTACTATTGATGGCACAAAATTCTATGAAGCATCACATTAAAAAGTAAAGATCCCAGTAGACCCTTATACATTATAGGAAGATGACAAAAAATTCCTACTATAAACCACAGTTGAAAGATACCCAAAGTCCTTAGCTTAATCTCTGTTCGACGATAGTAATAGAAAAAAATATTTATTCCTATGAATTATAAAAAATTTGCAACACTTCATCTGGACAATTTGAAGAAAACAAATCTCTTTAGTTAATAAAAACAATTACAGAATATGGAAACGATAAGGAACCAAGGCATCCAAACTTGACCTACAGGAATAGGAACAGTAGCCTCTTTCAGCAAAGGTACATAATCAGGTGGAGGCTTGTAGCATGGATTGAGTTTGAGTATTTCACCTGGAAAATCAAGATAATGATGATGATGATGCCAAAAATAGCAGCTAACACTATGGAATAGAGTTGAGAACTATAGCAGTACTTAAACTTTGACCTGATGTTTATTTTGAGTGCTTGAAATTTTTTTTTTTTATATCAAATTATTCAATGAGCTAATGGTTTATAATGAAGATCATTTTTGAACTTCTCGCTTACAACTATGAAAATAAATTTTACGGATAAAATACTAAGTTTGACAGAAGTAAAAAATAAGCAAATATTGTATAGTCAAACAATACTCATTCAGAAAAAAAAAAATCTACATTCATGTCTCTTTCCTTCCTCTTGTCCCTCACTTTCTCTCGCTCCCCCAAAACCTTTTGTGATTAAAACATTCTAGCCAACCATTCCAGTGAGAGAAATCAACCAAAATGCACCTGGTCAGAAATCCTTTGTTCATTTAAGCACTTGATTGCAAAAAGATTAAAGTTTGAGCACTTGAATAGAAATCAAGTCAAAAGTTCATGCACTGCCAGCATTATTATCTCAAAGGAATATATGATCTAAGAAAAATTTTCAAGCGTACCTATAGCCTCCTGCCTTTCAAGTTTCAAAAGTTCTAAGTCCTTCACCAACAAATTCTATTGTAAGTGCTCAGAAACATAAAATATCCAATACGAAGTAGAAAGTACTCTTCATAAAATGAATGCAATTTAACCATAACTTTACCTTTGTGTCAAATGATGAACTGGATGACTTGGATTCCACATGCTGATCAAGTACTTCCGAGTCTTCAGTTTCCCCAGGATCTAGAATTCCTGACCTCAGCTGTTGTGTAATTTGATCCACTCGAGTCTGCCCAAAATTTGCATATAACTTAGTGGCACCTGGAACGGGAAGCTTCCATGTGAGCCCTTCACACGGAAGACACTGACATCTTAGCACCCAATGGGAAAAGGCAATTTTTAATTGCTTCCAGCTGAGCAATATATTCCTTCCACAAACCAGGGCTATAAATGCCTCCAACCCATTTTGTACTTAATCTAAATCCAAATATCCACAATTGAAAATTGGAATTTAAAGATTGAAGGTGATAGGCGTGCAAGTGTACTTTATCTAGAAATTAACTACTGCATGTAAAAAATATTAAGATGATTCATTACTTGCAAGGAAAATCCCAACTCACCTGATAAGCTAATGCTCTTCCCCTTTTAACAGCAGCATCCTGAGTTGGATCAGGGCCCCATTTTGTTTTCCTCAGCACCTGGTTGGTATTGTCTTCATTGGCTATTTCATTGCCTCCTGACTTTTTACCTCCTCTGAAGATGGGAACCAATGAACCAGAGAGTTTGTTTTTTGGTATGACAAATCCAGACTTTGCCGCAAATATAGAGACCTTAGTACCAAGTGTTGATGCACCAGATGAAGTAGTTGTTGCAGACATCTTAATCTTATGGGGTTCAACTGCAGATTATTCAACCTCAACACTGATCTTATTCTTCGGACACTTTTATACTGCACCTAAACATGGTAAAGCACAAACATATGTATTTACCAAAAGGTTTACTTTCAGAAATTAACCATTTCAACAAATTTTTCCTTGTGAACGGGCAGAACTGATAAAAGGCAGAAACCAAACACTAAAAATGAATTCCATAAAATTAAATCCACACTTTGAAGGTCCAAGAACTCTGAAAATTCATTTGGAAGTCTACATCATTAGCTCGATGGAATTTATCATACTTGAGCAAAATGCTATCAGAACTGATACAATTCACGGATTGCTATGAAAGTTTCATTTCCCTTTTTTTTGGACTCAAGTTTCAAACTTTTCTCATTAAATTGTTGTCCCTTCCAAGATGGTGAAATTATTACCCCAGGCATGTCACTTCCTATAAACTGTTAGATTCTGGCCATGTGCCTTCTAACCAATAAACAAATAGATAAATTTACAAATGAAATGAACCCATATTCATTGGACGAAAAGAAAATGTAAGTGGGTAACAAAAGGTTTCTAAATACTTAGGATGTTCACATGGTATAATAGATGAAAAAAATAATAATCAGAACACATGACAAAACGGAAGCTCTCATCACACTGCTAAATAGGAAGTCATTATAAGGTTAAAGGAAGTGTCCTCCATTTGGGGCGTGGGGTTGTGGGTAATTCTAGCTTTCCATAAAAACATGACAGCCTTTGTTACAAGTGACATATAACAATGCCGTACCAGAAATTTTGAGCAAATGCTCTTTGAGAAATAGCACTCTTGAGACAACCCTTGAGAAAACCTAATACAGCATTTAAAACTGTTATATGCCCTCTATGATAAAAACTCTTACAACTTTGTACAACATTTACCTACAAAGTAGAGATGAACAAAATAGCATCGCAAAGGGATGATCTTCCTCCATAGTATTATCAATTTCGAAGAGTACTTCTAAGAATTGTTAACAATTCTAGCCTGCTGGAACAAACACAGGTATATTATCTATAGATATATCATTTCCCTCCTTTGCATTCCAAAACTGGAAACGACAAAGTTCCTGCCTCCAATGAAACGACACCATTTCCTGCTCCTTTGTGATTCCTCTTGCCCCCTTCTTTTCTCCTCCTCCAACTTCATAGACATCCACAACTCTTCACAGATCATCAATCCTCTCCCCTCCCCTCCCTTCCCAACATAAACCCATCAATTCTCCACTGTGTTAAGTTCACCAACTCAATTATCTAAAGAAACATACAAGCTAACAGAACAACTAGCAAATACAACAATCAAAATTAACATTATTATAAATGATCGCATAAAAAATTTCAAATAACAATAAGTGCAAGCATGTCAATGTCTAGCCCTAATTTTAGTAATAAAAAAAGAATAGATTTCATTAACTTGTGTAGAGAGAGAGAGAGAGAGAGAGAGAGAGAGAGAGCTGGAGAAGAGTACCTGGTATTTTACAGGTGAAGCAGGTCAGAACGGAGGATTTGATATTTCTGGTGTCTGAAAGCAGAAAGCAGGCAAGAGATTGCTGCTACTGGAGAACGAAATACACGGGAAGGGGGGGATTAGGCCTTCGAGCAAACCAGAGCGGAATCGGGTTAACAAATCTCGGGCCGAATTAATTAAGTTCGGGTTTGGGCCTTTGCTCAGTCCAATTTAATTTTTTATATCTTAAAACCGACTTATTAGATTTACTTTTTCGGAACTTTGCAATTTGTTATAACTAGCAATATACCGTGACATGTGCGGTTAAAAAAAAAATTTTAAATTTTGAAAGAAAATAATATAATGTATATGGCTTGTTTATAGATTCTCTAAGTAAAATTTTTTATATTATGTTATTAAAATATATAAATAAAGATAGATGAATAATATAAAATGCACTCATGATTTTTTAATAATGAGAATAAAAATTAATAGATAAACATGTATTGAAAGTAGTGGAATTTATAAACATAAATAAAAAAATGAAAGGAGACTTAATTAGTTTGATTCTTTTATTAACATAAAATAACTCCCAACATCATTAAAAATCTACAAATTAAGTAATATATATAAATAATATATAGCAGAGCAGTTTACATTATATCGTAGTCAAGTGTAAATGAGGATAATAATTATTTAGCACAGTTGTAAGAAGATAAAGTATAATAACACAATTATAAGAATATAAATCGTTTTATATTTTTAGATAATGTCTTTATCATGATAATCTCTATTAGTTACATCCCATCAAGATAATGCATTAAATTAAATATTTAATTTCTTATTTTAATGACATAAAATCAAATTTAGAAAAAAGCACTTCATTTTTATTGGTAATAAAAAAAAAGTTCGTACCAGAAACCAGGTTGTACGGACACGGGACACGAGATACGGGAACATACTGATACGATAATTTTTAAAAAGTAGGATATTCATATGCTTAAGATATATTATTCTAAATAAGTAATACATTAACATTTTAAATAAATAAACAATCATTTATAATCTAATAAGTTAATTACATTAAACATTTTAAATAAATAAAAACAATTCATTTATAATAAATCATAAACATTAAAATAAATCATAAACATAAAATAAAAAATATTTAATTTCTTATTTCAATATAATTAGTTAAATTTTTAAAATTATTATCACTATTGAAAAATATATTAACAGTCTGTATGCATTTTTTTATATAGGTCATACTATTCATAGTTTTTACTATCGCATACCTTATGAAAAACTTCGTATGATACTTAAGAAAATATATCTTAGCATCCCAACTTTTCAGCATATCTCATTAACATACAATTTATAATTTTATTATATAATTTTACTATTTTGAATGTTGTTATAAAATACTATTTCATCTTTTAAAATTACCTTGCGCATCGTACGGAATATAAGGGGAAAAAAGCAATTATATTTTTAGATAATATCATATAGGAGGAAAAAACTAAATTAATATTAATAAGCAAAGATTATTTTATTTGGAAATAAGAAAGGAATATAAAGGAAAAGAATTCTGATAACTTTCTTTTCAAATTAGAAGAAAAATAAAAAAAATTATAAAAATAAATTTGTAGAAAAAAATTAATTTTATTTTTCTTTTACATAAAAAAAGTAACAAAAGTTTTTCTGAAAAAAAAATAGTCTCTTTTTATTTTTTCTGATTATTCATTAAACAAAAAAAGATACAAAATAAATAAAAAAATATTTCATCACGCGATACGATAATTTTTAAAAAAGTAAGAGATCCACACGCTTAGGACACACTACACTAAATAAATATAATACATTAATATTTCAAATAAATAAACAATCATTTATAATAAATAATAAATCATAAACATAAAATAAAAAAAATACTAAGTTCGTATTTATATATATTTAGTTAAATTCTCAAAATTATTATATGGTTAAAAGTTAAACTATTGGTATAAGCAAGTTAAAAATGGTCGTATATAGGTCAACATTAAATGGGTCGTATATAGGTCAACACATCCACTATAATATTAAGCGGGTTACACGAGTTGTATATGGGTCAACACGACTCACTTAATCTGTTTATGATATTAAGCAGGTTAAACGTGTCGTATTCGTGTCAACCGTTTAATTTTCTTGTTGTATTTATATCGAAGTTATAAAAAATTATTTCATCATTCAATATTGTTCCTCGCATCGCGCGGTTCTAACACTAGTTCATTTTAAATATGACAAACTCCATCATATTTAATATAATTTAATTCAAAAAACAAATAATTATTCAAGTTACTTCCAAATTATGTATTTTAAAATTAATATAAAATAATGGCTTAACCACCAAAAATACCCTGAACTTAATGTGTTGTTATAATGATACCCTAATTTGATCTTTTTAACATCTATACCCTAGTTTAACCTTTTAGTTGTATTTGGAGGTTACAGGAGGAAAACATAAACGTAGAGTCTACGGCATTGGCTCTCAAGCTTCCCTCTTCTACCCACATCCTGGTATGAGTGGCAGCTCATTTAGTTCCTCATCGACCTCGTCGGATGCCATGGAGTTAATTCATTCACTGAAAGAACGACAAGATGCATTGACAGATTGCTTCAGCAACAAACAAATATGATTTCTCAAATTCATAAGCATTTGCAAATCAAGTCAAGCCAGCCACCAGTATCTTCAAACCATTTAGATTTAGACCCTAATGCTCCTACTTCCAACTCCAGTGTTGATCCTGCGACAAATGAAGATGAAAATGATGTTTTAAGGCTTGGATGGTTAGAGGAATATCTCTTGGTGAATTTCTTTTGGTTGAATATCTATGATTAAAATGTTTACATATTTGAACTTAGTTACAAATATATCTAGTATTAAAAAAGTGTACTAAATATGTTTGAATTATGGAGAATATATATTATATATAATATATATAGTTTCATATATATATATATATATATAGTTTCTTTTTCATATTTGCTTTATGATTTATATTTTTAACAGATTTCCTGAGTCCAAAATAAAAAATATATAAATATCTAGTAAAACAGCTACGAATTAGCTATACAATTTTGGAATCAGATGTGTTTAACTCTAGCTACAACATTGCTACAAAATAGCTCTAGATTTTCGCTATGGAATTGCTACAGGTTAGTCATGGAAACTTTTAGCTACGGATTGGCTAAACAATTTTAAATATGGATTTACAATAAATAGCTGTGAATTTATTATAAAATGGCTACCGATTTAGCTACGGCATTGCTACTATTTAGAGACCGAATATGTAGCTACAGATTAGCTACACATTTTTTGACAGTGATTAGATTCTTTATTACTACAGATTTATGGTAGCTATTTCATGGCTAAATAGCTACGTACTATAAATTCGTAGCTATATTTTTAGCTACAAGGGTTTCAGGGACGAAAATATTCCATAGTTATTCTGTAGCAATATGTGATTAGCTACGGATTTATTAAACTTAGCTTTCGAAAATTCCGTAACTATATCCCAATTTTCTTGCAGCGTCCTGTGGTGATGCAAAAGCTAGATCAACAAACTGATTCCTTAAGAATAATATATTATATATATATATATATATATATACTCCAAATAAACTAATTATATCAATATATATACTTCCAAATAAACTAATTATATAATTGCAAATAATTATCTGGTAATTTTTTTCTCATCCAAATTTACATCTCTAATTTAAGAATATCAATTTACTTTTGATGTTTTTTAGATGGATTTCAATGATGATAAGGTTTTCCTTAGAATTCATTCTAAGGCATATTATTTGATATGCAACTGACTATTTAGCTATAATTTTGATGATGAATATTTTGATTTGAAGCTCTAAGTATATGATTTTGTTCCAAATCCCATGCAGGATTTTGAATGTGCAAGTCGAAAAGAGACATCAAGACTAGTCTGGATAGGAGCAGAGGCAGACCATTTGTTATTGTTGAAGCTTAATATATTGAATGTGGTTTCATCTTAATATTTTGAGATTTTGAATGTGGACTCTTCTTACATTTGATATTAAGGCAAAACAAGGATTTTGAATGTGGAATATTTTGAGATTATTGTTGTTGAAGCTTAATATATTTTACGTTTTTTATTGTTGAAAATATTTTAGCGACTGTTTATTATGGAAACATGTGTAATGACTAGTAATTTCGGTGAACATTTATTTCGGATAATTCGGTTAATCACAAAAGTTCGATTAAGTTCAGTCGGTTAATTAATTCTCTATTTTTTTGAACTTCGGTGCGGTTAATAATCAAAATTACTTTGCTTAAAATGGTTTGGTTAAATAATTATCTAAGTTAAGTTAAGTTAAATAAAAAAAATTCGGTGAAAAAAGTTCGTTAAAAAATTTAGCCAAATTAACCGAATTGGCCGAATGCTCACCCCTAAACCCAAGGCATGATAGGTTCCCTGTAAACTTAAGTGTGCTATAAAGTAAAACGTATAAACTTTAAGGACAAATTTATGTATTTAGCCTTCAATATTTTACACTGTAAAATCAATTTAAACACTTTATCTCAAATCATATAATTCAATTTATATAAATTAGAGCATTAGATAATCAAGCAATACTTAAATCAAATATGATATATATATTTTCAGTTCGGTTTAATTAATGTAGTTAGGTAATAAATTAACCTATTAATATTTAGATTTTCTTTTTTTTTTTTTTTTTTTTTTTTTTTTTTTTGTGTAAGATTTTTTGGATTTTCTTTGCTTATCCAATATATCGGTCGCTATTAATTCCAACAATGTTTTATCAACATCAAGCTGTAAATATTTATAAACGCAGCCTATTTCAAGAATGTGTCCTTAAATGAATCTATTTCAAGTAGGCCTAAGGCCAGCTTGGAGGTGTTGTGAGGCAGATGGAGAAATTAATAGTAATTGATTGTTAATATAAATTTAGTTGATTGGTACTAGAAGCAATTAATACCGATTTCATCTTTTTTCTCATCCTGTCTTTTTAGGATGTGTTTTATTTTTGGTATTCAAGAAATATTTAAACTGAAAATTTACGTTTACATTTTAGTACTAATGAATATTGAAAATGAATTTTGAAGAAAAATACCATCAATGAAGATTTTATGGCTGAAATTAGCTTTAAATCAATTAATATAATTAAATTATTTCATTAATTAAATATATATAATAAATCAAATTGCTAAAAAATAATAAAATAATGTATCAATGTAAAACGAATGATTCTATTAGTTTGTTATTATCCGATGGATCCTAAATTAAAGAGAGTGGCTTTTACATTAACAGAAGGTTGGTTGAATCAACTTTGTTACTTTAATTTTGTGATGCCTTCGACTTTTATTTTGATATATTAAACATTTGAATTTAGAAAATTATACCTATTAAATACTTTAATTAGAATCATTTTATTGAATACTTCAACTTACAAAATACGATCAATTAAACAGTTATTACATAGTTAAAAAATGTTAAAATTATTATTTCAAAAGTTATTCTAAATACACATCAAATTTATATAATACAAATAACAGCCAAAAATCCTAAAAACTATTATATTGGTGTGAATGTTACCAAAATTTGTAAGTTCAAATATACAATAAGTCATTCACAAAATTTAGAGTATTACAAGATTAAAGTATTCCCTCTATCCAAAAAGATAGTCCACTTTTTATTTTCACATAAATTAAAAAAGTAGCAGTTATTATAGTTAAATAACAATTTTATTTATATAACTTTTCTATTATAGTAGCAGTTATTATAGTTAAATAACAATTTTATTTATATAACTTTTCTATTATGTTCATCTTAAATAACATATAAACAATTATTATATTAGAATGATAAGTAAGAATTAATGAAGATTATCGAAAATAAGATAAAATTTAATAAGGGTATAATAGACAATTTAAGGATTAACTATAATGGAAAAAAGGAAAGTGGACTATATTCTGGAACAAACCAAAAAGGAATGATCGACTATCTTCTAGGGGTGAATGGAGTAATAAAGTTGAGGCCTAAATTCATGTATTCTGCTATAGAAGATTTCGTTTCCCCAAAAATGCATTCACCTGCTACTAGACATGAATTGGAGGCCTAACCTACAAAAATAGCCCCACCTTTGCGACTTATTGCAATATCACTCTAAATTGACCTTCGTTCCTCAGTCACCCTGACTCAGTAACTTAGATATATTGTCACTCTAAATTGACCTTCCAACTCTCCAAGTCATTCCACCAAAAAACGCTTCTAATGATTAGTTTTCCTTTTATCGATATATGATACGATTCATTCATGCGTCTCGCTTTCCACTATCCATAACTAGCTTACCATCATAGAAGCTAGCTAGGAGTTTTGCTCTACCCACCCTCTTAAGATCATTTTGCTGGGTTGGGATGTCATAGTCCCACCAGCTTCCATGTTGTTCGTCCTCAAACCATACATCTATTAAAGGGAATCCGGCTCTAATACCAATTGTCGCGCTAGACTCCAACCACCAGAGAAATTGTCCGCTTTAAGTCAAGCCAATTCCATCCCATACTGGATTGGTAAGACCCGCACAGTTTTGTCCCGCAGATGAAATGGGAACTTCCCAGGAGGTCACCCATCCTAGAGACCCGCACAGTTTTGTCCCGCAGATGAAATGGGAACTTCCCAGGAGGTCACCCATCCTAGGATTTCCATTAAGTGAGCACATTTAACCTTGGAGTTCTTTTAACTCTCTATGGCATTCCACCAAAAGGCACCTCTAGTGATAGTTTCTCCCATTTTCAATATATTATCTAATTCATTCTTATGTCTCGCATTCCACTACCCATAGCTAACCTGCCATCCTAGAAGCTAGTCAAAAGCTTTACTCTACCCACCCTATTAGGATCGCTTTGCCGGATCGAGATGTGACAAGACCTGAAAATGGGTAGGCAAATTCATTGTTTAATGTTGAAATCTCATCTCTCATTGGTTGTTTAGATGGGCTCTGTGCTTATTGATATGTATTCCAAATGTAGGGTTGTGGATTGTGCTCAAAGGTTTTTTGACAGGATGAAGAAGAGGAATGTCCAAAGACCAGCATACAAGGGTAGATGGTCGTGGACGATGAATCCATATGTCGACGTTATGTGCAACAAGAGTTTTTCAATTGATTACCGATGGAGAAGGAGAAGGAATTGGGGAATTAGGGTTTTAGGAATGTCCAAAGACCAGCATACAAGGGTAGATGGTCGTGGACGATGAATCCATATGTCGACGTTATGTGCAACAAGAGTTTTTCAATTGATTACCGATGGAGAAGGAGAAGGAATTGGGGAATTAGGGTTTTAGGAATGTCCAAAGACCAGCATACAAGGGTAGATGGTCGTGGACGATGAATCCATATGTCGACGTTATGTGCAACAAGAGTTTTTCAATTGATTACCGATGGAGAAGGAGAAGGAATTGGGGAATTAGGGTTTTAGGAATGTCCAAAGACCAGCATACAAGGGTAGATGGTCGTGGACGATGAATCCATATGTCGACGTTATGTGCAACAAGAGTTTTTCAATTGATTACCGATGGAGAAGGAGAAGGAATTGGGGAATTAGGGTTTTAGGAATGTCCAAAGACCAGCATACAAGGGTAGATGGTCGTGGACGATGAATCCATATGTCGACGTTATGTGCAACAAGAGTTTTTCAATTGATTACCGATGGAGAAGGAGAAGGAATTGGGGAATTAGGGTTTTAGGAATGTCCAAAGACCAGCATACAAGGGTAGATGGTCGTGGACGATGAATCCATATGTCGACGTTATGTGCAACAAGAGTTTTTCAATTGATTACCGATGGAGAAGGAGAAGGAATTGGGGAATTAGGGTTTTAAAACTTTTGAGTATTTGATATTTCACTAAATAAGTATTAATTATTTATAAAATTGATAAAGGTAAATTATGTTAACTATTTTTTTTTAAAATTGAGATGGTTTAGTAAATTCACTTATTTTTTTATAATTATCACAAACAATACTTATAAATAGTAAGTGAGAGGATAAGCATTCAGTTTGATGAACCAAAGCACCCTTAACCTAAAAATTGAATGATCAAAATCAAAAATCAAACTGAACTGAGGAAGCATGATGAACAAAAAATTAAATTGGACCGAATAATTGAATTTACGATTTTTACCTTTCTAAAGGAACTGATTTGACTTGGAAAGTGAAGCAAACCGATCAAGAAAGCCTTAGTAAATGCACATGCATTGAAGTTCTCAAAACCGAATGAACTTCCATTTCATTCAACAGATGTTGATTAGTACTTGATTGCTAGCTTATAAGGAGTGCTTGGATGGGAAATGTACTTGCCTAAAATTTCATGACTACCTATGAATTGATATTTTTTGAAATTTATTAAATGGGTATCTAGTCTCTTAGAATCTATTACCTTATCCCTATATTTTGGAGAAAGACTTATACACCCTGCAGGTTTAGTATCCGCACAGCTAAATAGTCAGAAGGCTTTTAAATGTTAAGTATAATTGAAAAGACTAAAGTACCCTCTTTATAGGCTCATATACTAATTCTTTATATTTAGAAATAAAATTCAATTCGCCCCTTTGAATTTGAAAGCAATATTCAATTTGCCTAAAAATTAATTTCTTTTACACTTTACCCCTAAACTTGCACAAAAGAACAAAACACCGAATTTATCATAAAAATTATTTTTTAAATATTTTTAACTAATAAAATTATTTAAAAATTTTAAAATTAAGAAAGAAAAATTATTTAACAACATAACAATAATTATAAAAAAATTATAGTGTCTTATCTTTAATTTTAAAAAAATAAACAGAACATTTGATTTAAACAAAATTATAGCATTAGAAAATATTTGATTATATGAATATTTGGTTTAAAAACTTTTATTATTTTTTTGTTAATTATTTCTTAATTGTATTTGATCTAAATGAAATATTTCTTTATTTTTAATTATATTTTGATTTAATTTAAAATTATTTTGAATACTAAATTTGACTTTTGTTCTTTTGGTGCAAGTTTAGGAGGTTAATTGTACAAAAAATTAACTTTTGGACAAACTGAATATTGTTTGCAAGTTCATGGTGCAAATTGAGTTTTATTCCTTATATCTATCTCCTTCTCTCTCGTCTTTCTCTCACCAAATTCTTAATTCACAATCTTCGATTGATTCTCCTTCGATCCCTCATATTTTTCTACTTTTCGGTTTCTTATACTGAAAGAGTCATTAAAAGAAATTATAGTTTCTTCTTCGTTCCTTTTCAGATCTTTAACAAAATTTGATTTTCTTTAGAGAATCTAAGAACAGCTACAATTCCACGATTTTTTTAATGGAATCTCCTGCATATTATCCCACGGAGGACACAAATTTAAAGGGACAAGGTAATTACAATAGAAAAAAATTTGTTGTTGTGCAAGTTTAATTATTTTGTAGCATGCATTGCAGTAAATCAAATTCAATGCATTGCATAAGAGATTAGGTTTTGAATCCCCATAGAGCATAAAAATATTTGACTCTCTCATTAAAATGCACTTTTCGGATATCGAACTTGTGTTTATAAGGAATTAAGATCGCCCATCATCTCAATCGATACCTTGTTGATTAAGCGATTAAGTTTTTTTTGCAAAAAATCTAATCGCTATTTCGGAAATTTTGGCTTGTTTCAATTAGGTATGGATGGCAACCCTTCTCCATTTGGATAATCAAACTCATTCATTTCTCTTAGATTGTAATAGTCATGGTACAATGTAGGGACTCACGAGCCCAGAATGCATCACAAAACATGTAATAATTTTACAATTATTTTGGACAATAAAATAAAATAAAATACTAAAATGTGGATTAAATTAATTATAAACTGAAAATGGAATAAATTGTCAAGACCATTACAATGTAGATAAAATAATTTGGAAAAATAAATAAATGGTAAAATTAAAGTTTAACGACTTAATTGTTAAGTCAAACATAAGTCAAATTGATGATATATCCAAAACTTTTCTATTCTGTCAAACGTGGCCCATAATATAATGTGACATGTCGTTGATCTCAGAAAAATGAAAATAAAATAAAATAAAAATAAGGAAGAAACATGTGATGTGTGGTTAACTTTACTACATATGGTAATGATATTGTTAATCACGGATGGATCCATTTATTCACGGGTTCAAATCACGCATTACAAAACAAAACTTATCATAGTATCCTTTGTCTCTCTCTATCTCAACCAGAGATTAAAGACAAAAATTCCACTTTTTTATCATTATTATATTACAGTATTACTTCTTTTTGTCATTTAAAGTCAGAGATATTCCATTCTGTTTTTATTTATTCTTTAATTTAATGTAGAATAGGGTAGCTGTCGCACATACTATTTTATTATAATGCTATAAATTTTACAGTATATAGTCAGTTTTATTATGTATTTTTATGAATTTTTATATCTCAGGAAATCTTGTTGTTTTATATTGGTTTAATATTATTTAGAATCATAAAAAAAATGGGATTTTTAATCAAGTAAAATTTATTTAATCTTTCCTTTACTCTATAAGGCAGGCAACTCCATTTGTTAGAACAGCTTTCCATTTGAGTCTTTACACAAATCCTTCTTTTTTATTGTCTAATTTTGAACTTTGTTTGTTTTCGGAAAGTAGAATTTAGTTCAGGATTTTCCATTTTTAATTCCACGATTTCTCTGAATTTGAAAGTTATCACTTAGTAAGTTTTTATATTAAAGCTTAATCCAATTAAGTTCGTAAAGTTTACCAATTTCGCCAAATCTCCTTTTTTTTGTTTTAATGTAAAATATATCTATTTTAACATTCTCATAGTGTATGTCACAAATATATGCAATTCGATTAGATTCATATTCTATGGTTATGATTCTACCATATATGTCTTCTTATTCCGTCAAAAATAGGTTTTAGGATGTAGACGCTTATGATCCCCCCCCCTCCCCCCGCGCGCCCCCCATGCCTTGCTATAATGATTTCTCTGGCATTACGTCATTTACTACATAATGTTGTGTATAGACCAATTATTTCGTATATCAAATTCACTTAACTGTCCACAACTCCATTGTGTGTGCTTGGGATAGAAGTTTTCTATAAATGTATCATCATGTTATTAAGTATTTTGATTTAAGTTCTTTTCTTCCTAAAAGGTAAAATAGAATAACCCGATTGAAGTATTATAATTGTACGTCCATAATGCATTATATGTCAATAATAAGTTTTGTTCTTCTGTCCTTTTTCGAGATTTGATGGCTATTCATAGTTATTGCCTTGACATCAAAGAAGTGCTTGACTCAATGCTTTATTTATGTCCTAGTTGATCCTGATTCAACAGCGCAAGTAATTTTTCTCCAATAATTGCATAATCTTAGATCATGGAATGTGACTTAAACCTATGTTTGAATTGAAATTGAGATACTAATGCAAGTTCTTCCCTTTTGAATAAGATAGATTATATCTGAAAGTGGTAGACAATAAGATCTTCCAAAATTGATTGTTTGTCCATCTGTTAGAGGTATTTTCGAAATGTCTACGACCAAATAAAGTTTGGTGTTTTAATGATCCCTATTTTATTGACTGCAAATTCTATATTAATAAATCGCTTTCATTATTGAATTGTAGATATTAAAGGTTGTGAATCTATTTCTGGGTCTCTACTTTATAGAAATAATATCATCTCTGGTACCATTATTTCTACTTCTGGGCCCGGCTGTAGGTTTGCATTTTTACCCAATATGAGAAGCGGCATCTGTTGATGAATAATTATACAATAGCAGTCTTTATGAACTAATTTTTCTACATTTCTTACTTGGTGTAACTTTTTACATGGATCATTAGTGAAAACTATAAATATGTATAATAATAAATATATAATAATAATACTAATAATGGTAATAATGATAATAAGATATTATAATCATTATATATTAATATAATTATAATAAGATATTAATAATCATTATATTATATATATTAATAATGATATTATGTTATTAATATAATATAGGATTAATGTATATCATTATATATTAATATAATTATATGATAATATATTAAATAAATATAAATGTAATAAATTATTACAAAAACATAAAAATATAAATAAATATAGAAATAGAAATCAATAAAAATTCAATTTCTTTCAATTTTAATATTCATACTCAACTTTGATTTTGAGTTTCTGTTTTTATTCTCTAATAAAATAAAATTTTCTAATAGAATTTAAAAATTCTAAACAACTAGATAAAACATAAATAAAAATTTTCTTTTTTATTTTGAATTGCCTTTTGTAGTTTTGTAGAAAGAATCCGAAGTGAAGGTGAAATGAAAAGGCAATATATAATAATTTTAAATCGTGATATATTAGATTTAATATAATTATGTATTATATTTGATATATTTATATATTATATTGTTTAATATTTTAATATATTATTATGATAATATATTATTATTTGTTATATTCTAATTAATAATATTCTAATTACAGAATAATATATTCTAATTATTAATAATATTGTTCTAATTTTTGATAAAGTCTAATAAAGTATTATTAGAATAAAATAAGAATAAAGAAATAAAGATTATAAAAAAGATTCTAAAATATAAATAGATATGTGATTAATTAGAAAACAGAAAAGCGATTAATTTCTTTATAGTTAGTTTCTTTCTGCTTGTTCCTCTTTATACTTGTTCATGGAGAAGAACAAGCTCCTTTTAGTTCTTGAATAGCTTCTTTCAAAAGGCTTTCTGTTTTTTAGACGCATGTTTTAGTAGAAGACATTATTTTTCGGAAGGTCCAATATTCGAATAATTTTAGAGGTTTTTCTTTTTTTTTTTTTTTTTTTTTTTTTTTTTTTTTTTTTTTGGCTTCAACAAGTCAATCAACAATTTAAATGCCTTAGAACCTTTTTTTAGAACAAGGTGTGAGTCAAATACCAAATGATCCCGAAGTAATTCTTTTTGCACTATTTTCGGTTTTTTTTTTTTTTTTTTTTTTTTTTGCTTCAACAAAGTCAATCAACAATTTAAAATGCCTTAGACTTTTTTTAGAACAAGTGTGAGTCAAATACCAATGATCCGAAGTATTTCTTTTTGCACTATTTCGGAAACTCAGACTTTATCACATGGATATGTAAAATACAGGATTTTCAATCCTACTCAGAAAGAAAAGAAAATAGATACTCAATTTAAAGTGAATAAACAAAATTTTGCAAACGCTTAGAAATCTAATTTACTAGATCCAACAATAAGATTAGTTTGATAGAATGAGAGAAGTAAGTCTGAGAATCACGACCAAAAAGTTATCACTTGTTTCTCAAACAATTCTTTCAAAAAAATTCATCTGTCTGATTGATGAGTAATAAAAAAAGTTTATGTTTGCACGGTTATTAAAACTATAAGAAATATTAATTTTGATTAGTTGTAGTTATTTTATTAATTATTAATAATAATTACTATTATTTTATTAATTTTCTATTTTTTATTAAATTATTAAATATATTTTCTATTAAATTAATTATATAAATTTTATTAATTATATAATATAAATATTGTTAGGCTTATCGATTGAAGTCGATTAAGCTTTTTCCGAACTAAATTGCTAACTAAGCTATGAGCAGTTCTCAAGTGATTTAGCTTATTTACAGTTCTATCTCTTAAAATTACTTAAATTATTTTATATTAGGTATATTTTCTTATCTTCAATCACAAAAAATTTTCGTTTTAGACTTTTAAAGCTTTTCAAAAACTTTTATCGCATGTATATTTTAATTACTTTACTTATGAATAGTTTCATGGCTATTTGAACTAATATAATGTAAAATTCATTGATTTCACAAAATACCGAAATTTAAATTTCATTAATTTCATATTTCATCAATTAGTTGGATAACATGTAAATGATATTTTTTAAATGAAAATTAAATGATTTAAATTCTGTTATTAATAAAAAAATATGAAACTGAAGCAGTCATGAAATTTATTAATATGAATTTTGACTTATTTTTTGTTATATATATTTTTATCTAATAAACATGTTCTTGTATTATACGAAGATTTTAAATATTATAATTTAATTTTAAATAGTGAAAAAAGACAAATCAATTTGATATAATTTAGTATATATGATTGAGGGAATAACATCCTATTTGCTTCTTGAATTTGAAGGTAATAAACAATTTGTTCAAAAATCAGTTTTTTATAATTAACAAAACAATTGAGAAAAAGATCTAATTTTTGACAAAAAGAAAAAAAAATAATATTTTTGATATTTTTAACTGAAAAGTATTTATTTTAAAAAAAATTAGAAAAAACATGAAATGTCAAAAAAATGTAGTGGTTTTGCATAACCTCCTTTTTCTTCTCCACTTTCTCATTCACCAAACATCAAAATATCAACCACATACTGAATTCATACCGTTTGATTGTTTTGATGATGAAATCAGAAGAGAGATAAATTTTTTTAAAAGTTCAACTCATGAAGATACGAAGTTCAAGTTAAGAGCCAAAAGCTATTTTCCAAGAGAAACACATAACTTTGAGCTTACAAAAAGCTATAAACTTTAAGCAAATGCATACTCAATTGATATGAAAAGTGGAAGATGACTCTAGCCACTGATGACCACCTAATCGAGAGATCTTTGGTAATTGAGAACTTATCGGTTTATTTAGTATGGAAGGAAACAATTAAAGATTCGGCAAAATTGAAAATAGTTATCCATATCTATTTCAAATAATAATTTCATTATACATATATATCTCACACCTATTTATAACTGTTCACATCTTTATTCAATGGATCGGAGCGGTATAAATACTCTACCTGTCTCGTATCCGCTCTTAATAAATAAAATTTCAAGTCATCTTTTATAAAATATATCCAACAATAACGTGACATGTGAAAATCTCAATTTTCAAAGACAGCAATAAGAAAAAGTAAATAAAAACTCAAGTACGAAAGTGATATGTGAAAATCATTTTCGTACCAAAATAGTAATAAGAAAAAAGTAAATAAAAACTAAAATTCAAATCCAAATTTACCTTTTAGCATAACTTTATTTACAATTATAACCTTAATAAATTTATTTTGTCTATCACCTGTCAGTGTCCTGACTAAGCAAAATTAAAAAAGTAGAAAAAATAAAAAATGTGTTTTGCCAAAGATGGTTAATTAACTATTTAAAGGTAGAAAGAATGGTAAGTTATCCAACCCCCGCCAACATGTATTAATTGTGGATGAGATTCGCTGTATGCCTAACAGAATTGCTTGCTTGTCCCACTTCAAGACAATCAATTTCCTGACATGTGAACTCTTCACTTTCAGTCTTCAACGACTGATATTATTAATTTCTTTTTTCTCCACCCCAGTGTTCAAGGATAAACATTTTTTTTTATTTCCGCTAATTTATTTTAATAATTAAGCATTATATACAATAATATTTTAAATTAATTTTATAAAATTAGAAGTGAGCATTCTGTTGACCAAACCAAATCAAATTGAATTATCTTGATTTTGATTTATAAGAATATGTTTTTATGATACGTAAATCTGAAATTAAATGGTATAATAATCGATCCAAATCGAATTAAATTGGTTTGATTCCATTTGAATTTTGTTGTTTCAAACCTAATAAACTATTTTAGACTTAAAAATAAATTTGGTTAGTGATATATGGTAACCAAACTAAGACCCGAAAATCAAACGCTTTTATATAGCTAAATAATTTTCAGTTAGAAATCGAGAATTGTTCGCGGGTACACAAAACTAACTTATTTATCACTTTATTACCAAAATTAATGATTAAAATACTCAGCTTTTTTCTTTTAGAAAATATTACTATACAAGGTATATTTTTTACAATGTTGTTTTGAAGTAAACTTACAATGATAGACAGAATAAAGATTATAAATCTATTAAGGACAGTCATAAGAAGATAGAGACATATGAATATTAAAAGCAAAGCTTTAAGTTGAGAATCATTTGCATTAGAACACTCAAATTTCAGTATATACTAAAATTAATTTTAATAACTTTAATTTCTATAATTCTTTTACATGACTCAAACTGAGGCTTCCTTTATTTTTAGAAAAAAATTGATTTATGAAATATATATATCTTTAAAAGAAAACATTTTCCTTGAAAAGTATTTTTTCAAAAAATTTATTTTTTATTATTTAGTTATAAGATTGAAAATTAATTTAAAAGGTTAAAATTTTAATTTGTAATAGCATAAAAATATTTATAAAATTATAAAATTTTATATTTTAAAAAATTTTATATTTTAAAAAATTGTTATATTTACAAGTCCCGATGTGGGTCCTAATTTATAAAGAAAAAAAATATAAATTAAGTAATCATATTTTATTAAATTACCATTTTTCAAATCCAAGTCAGTCTAAGAACATATCTACTCTAACTCGGGCGTGGGGTTTTGGGGGCACCCGTAAACCAGTCTTTTCAAAGGAGGAATCAAGATAGGTATGACCTGAATCGGCCCGATTCTGGCCGGTTTTGAGTTCCTTTTTTTTTTCATCAGAGTGAAATGGTTGGAAACTGGCCTTTTTTGCTGAAACCATTTGATTCATGGAACCGATGATTAAAAATTTTTTAAATGTTGAACCTGAACCGGCTCTTGAACCGTTGGTTCTGATTCCGATCACTCTTTCTGGTGCCGTTGGTTCTGATTCCGATCACTCTTTTCTGGTGATATATGTTTTTTTTTTTTTTTTAAATTCGGCTCTAATGTTATATCTTTCTTTTGAAAATATTAATATGAGTTTAAAAAATATTGATAAATTTTATTTTAAATAAAATTTAAAATGCTCATACTCATATAAGAATAAAATTAATTAATTTTAAAAAAATAAAATAAATTATCACTTTATTTTGTTTAAATGTTATTAATTAAATAAACTATAAGAAAATTTTGAAAAATGCTTCGAAAGAATGTAATTTTAAACTTAATAAACAATTTAAAAAGGTAAAAAAGTTAAAAACAATATAAGTTTAGACTAAATATTTCTCTCTTTTTTTACCATTTTACTTTTTAAATTTTTAACTTTTAAAATAAAGTATATTTAAAAAAAAAATCTTAAGTAAAGTATATTATATAATAAAATATTATTGACACTTTTAGATATGTATAAAATAAACTCAGTGATTATCATTTTGAAAATAAAAATAGAAAATTTTAGATTAGAACTGGACTAAAACCGCTAGTTAACCACTGGTTGAGAGCTGATTCAAGTTCAGATTTTAACATCCATATAAATCTTAATTGGTCTTTGAGCCGTCGGTTTCGATTCAAAATTTTAAATTAATAATTTCGATCCGATTCTGATTCATTTATAATACGGTTTAATTTCAATTTAATTTCAATTCAAAATGAACCGATAGCGATGCGTAGTACGGTTGCTTGCTTTACTCGTTTCTAAGTCAGTCTCCAACCCCACGGCCACGCTTATTAATCTAAAAATTAAAATATCAAATAAAGTCGAGACAAAAAAAGCATAAAAGTCTAGTGGGCATCTTTTTGTTTCGCCTTTCCTCTCTTTCTCTCTCTCTCTCTCTCTCTCACAACCGCAATGGAGTCGAAGCATCTGGCTATGGGAATTTTCCTTCTGCTAATTGGTATTGCAAGATCAGACATTGCGCAAGAGAGAGCAGAATGCGCAAACCAACTAGTGGGTCTTGCCCCGTGTCTTCCTTACGTTGGTGGAACTGCAAAAGCTCCAACCTTAGATTGCTGCACTGGGCTTAAGCAAGTGTTAGAGAAGAGCAAGAAATGCCTCTGTATTCTTATTAAAGATCGCGACGATCCCAGTCTTGGCCTGAAGATCAATGCTACTCTTGCAGCTACTCTTCCCAGCGCCTGCCACGCTCCGGCCAATATCACACAGTGTATCGGTATGTCTTTGGATTTTTTTTTTCTATGCAGTGTTCTGTGTACTTGATAGAAATCTCCATCTGGGTATCTGATAGTGCCTTGAGGAGACTAATTTTGGCCTTCTTACGGACGGAGATACTCTGAGTACAGAAAAAAAATGTTTTTAATGGGAAAATAGACTAAATTTTTTTATAATTTATTTCGGTTAAACTATAAGGTAATTTATTTCTTAAAATATTAATTATCTTATAAAATGATAAAAATACTTCTTTTATCTCTTTTTATTTTAGGTATACTTTTAAAAATATAAAAACTTACTATTTATATTTTTTTTAACTGCATAAATTATACTGTAATTTTTTTAATATAAAATTTTAATATTGCTGCTTTATTGATTTAATAGAAAAATATATAAAAATTGAATAGAAATACATAGCAGCTAAAGGAAAGCATAGAAATAAATTAGTATATTTTTAAGAAGATAAAGACAAATTAATTATATTTTGCAAAATTGGACTATATTATTAATTTTTTCTTTTTTAATTTTTAGAAAAGAAATTAATTTTTAATGTTTTAAGAAAAGAGAAATTAATTATTAGGTAATAAAATTTTAATTGGCTTTTTTCAGTTTAATAATTTCTTATTATGATGTACGTGTTCTTTTAGCATTTAGATTGATCATTCATGTTTAATAATAAATAATAAATAAAATTTTATAAAATATAAGTCAAGTAATTGGATTTAACTTAATTAAAAAAATACTAATCTTTATAAGGAAAAATAAGATCCCTCTCCCTTGACTCTTGGTCAAGGCAGAAAATTGGGATTTGGACAATTTTTCTTTCTTGTTATGAAAAATATTTTTCCGAAAATTCTATTTAAGGTTAAACTTGGATTTCTATTTTTTTTTTCTTTGAATTATTAAAATTTATTCTGCCATTTGGATGTTTTATGACTCAGATTTATTACACTTGGCTCCTAGCTCGCCAGAAGCTAAGGTATTTGCTGGATTTGCTAACATCACTAGCAGTAGCTCTGCACCTGTTGCCAGTGGTAAGTATTAACATCATTTAGTCATTTCTCATCCATTTATTTGTCTACTTATTATTTCGTCACAAAAAGAAACTTACTTTAAGTCCAAAAAATGGACCAAATCAAATCGGTTCAGTTTGGTTCAATTACGTGAGCGAGTTAATTTGGTTTTTGTTTAAACTTTAAGAGTCAAATTCATTTGCTGCATTAAGTTTTTATCTAGGACTCAGCAGTCAACAGAAGCCAGTCGAATTGAAGAAACCGAACCGAATTCCGAATTGATTTTCAAAATTTTTTATTCAGTTTTTCTCGTGTGAAATAAAAAGGCCTAAAATTTAAAAATAAATCCAAAAAACAAAAAATGGACCAAATCAAATCGGTTGAGTTTGGTTTAATTACGCGAGCCACTTAACTTGGTTTTGTTTAAACTTTAAGAATAAAAAAAGTTCAATTTAACAGATTCGGTTCGGTTTGAACCGGAACTGAGTTTTTGCACAGGGGTAAATCTAGGTTTAACTTGTGTTTTTCTTTAAAAGGGAACTCTACAAAAAGTGGATCAAGCGCAGAGGATAAAAGCAGAGGTGAAATTGCAAAGAGAAGCACATATGTTGGAGTTGAGATAATTTGTGGATTTTTGTTATGGGCTATTTTATATTTTGGAATGTGATGATGTAATAAAAATGGGATTATCTTTAATTTCCTAGTGAAAGTTTGTATTTTAAATATAATATATTAATATTACTGATATTTTTATTATATGTAGTGTCGTTTTTGAAGACTTTGGTGTTGGTTCAGTCATTAATTTTTGTTGGTGTTTGATGTGAAGCCAACTGGATTGCTAATTAGATGTCTTATATTGACTACTTAAATGGAATCGTACTGAGTAGATTTCCATCACATTCAATTACTTAATTGCCCATTTGTATTTTGTCCTCTCTCTATCACAAATCCATTTAAGGCTATTTCGTTTTTGGAAAATATTGTAGTTGAAAAATAACTTTTGAATTTTCTAGTTTTTTTTTTAATTAAATTGGTAAAAATATTTATAATCAAATAAATGTAAATTTGAACTTAATTGAATGGACGCAGTCCAAACAGTTAAGGACTAAAAAATAATTTTACTAATTATAAGGTGTAAAATTAAAATATTCTTTTTCAAAAATTTTTCACTCTAAAAGTTTTAAATATTTTAATTTGGAGCCATAGTCCCTTAAAATCCTCACGGTCTGTCCCTGAATTCAAGACCTCTCAGCTCCATATTAGTGAGAAAAATAATCACATTATTGAAACGACCCGAAAATTTAATTTCGTAGAATTTTCATTTAAAAACTAAATTTTTTATTTTCAACCAATGAGATTATACCAGCTAGTACACGTCTGTCCCTGATTCCAAGACCTCTCAGCTCCATATTATGTGGAGAAAAATAATCACATTAATTGAAACCGACCGAAATTTAATTTTCGTAGAATTTTCATTAAAAACTAAATTTTTTTTATTTTCAAACCAAATGAGAATTGATACCAGCTAGTATTTTATTATTGCTAAAACTGGACCCCATTAACCAATTTGATTTTCGAAACCAAGCGAAAACTCGAAAAACCAAGCAACATTGAGCCGATCATTGAAATTAAGACCAAACCAGTTCGATCGAACCGGAATGTCTAGAACCCCAAGATTTTTTTTTCTTTCTTTTCTTTTTTTCTTTTTTTTCTTTTCTTTTCGCGCTTCTTCTTCCTTTGCGCCAGCACCAAAGGCGCGACCTCCTCTCCCCCTTTGCCTCTCTCGTTTCCGGCCACCAACGCGAGGAAAAGCAAGGCGGCGGCTCTACTCATTCACGCCACCAATCGCGTCTCTCGCTTTCTTCGCGCCGAACGGCCTTGCAGTGGCGTAGCTCGAAGCTGCCTCCTTCGGCAACTCCCTCTCCTCCGGCCTTCCGGCGACTGCTATCAACAAGATGGTAATGGAATTGAAGCTTGGATTACATTAGATGATGAAAGAATGGCCTTATTGGAATGTGATTCTGAGTTTTTAGCTTTTGCTTCTCCAAATCCAAGGATTTCAAATCTCTGAGTTAGCAAACCATGTACTTCTTCTCTTCTCTCACTCGATTCTCTTTGAGCTCCGCCTCTACAAGCCGCCGCCACTATAGAAAAATGGCTCTTTCTCTGTGGCTGTAGCGTCGAAATTGCTTGATCTCAGACTGCCGCCTCCCTCGCCACCCTGTACGGCGGCGACGCCGGCAGCCAGCGGTTGTTCCGGTCACCGGAGCATGCGTATGGCAGAATGTTGACCTTTTTATGTAGATTACGAATATACAGTTAGTTTTGCAACCCGAATTCAATTGACCTTCAAATAATTATTCGACACGAAATTTAGAAATTCCGGTGTTTATAGCTGAAAAAAAAAAAAAAAAAAAACCTGTAGAAGTTTAGATTTTAGTGACCTTAGCAAATTTATGTGGATAATTATCAAAAGTAGGCTAACAATAAATAATAGAATTTTAAATTATTTAAGAATTAGGATTTATATATAAGTAATTTAATTAAATAACCAAGAAAATAAGATTATCGGAATAGTCTATATCTAAATAGAATATTTTTTACTCTTCTGTAAATATTAAATTTTGAATTAGTCCCTGTGGTATTTGCGGTAGCCGGAATATGTTTAATTTTATTTGTTTAGAACTTTAGAAAATTTTTAAAGTGCTAATTAGATATTTACTCTTTGGGAAATAGGAGTCAAGGAATTTATATAGTTTTTTTTAAATAATTGGCTGTAATGGGGTGGTATGAATAATTTAGTGTTTTAAGCCCATGAATTACAGTTTAAATTAGCTTTTTATCGTTGGGATTTGGATTTAGAAGATAAATATTATATTTGTTGAAGTTCTTAGAAACGCTGGTATATCCTGATGAAATTAAAAGGTAGATAATTATACTTGTTGGGGTTGGTATATATGTTTAAGCTGTGTAATTTGGAGATTACTTGAGAGATGAGATTACTAAATTGTAACTTAATGGAAACATTGGTTTGTAATGCCTAATCTAGAATTTTAGTAATGATTAAAAAATGGTGGATATATTTTGGGTATTAAATAGAGAATTTTGAATCATAATGTTTGGGATGGGTATTTGAAGTTGTAAATGAAGTTCTTGTAGGGTAGTGAGTTAGCTATTGTGTAAAATATGAAAATTTAATCATGAAGTCTAGACTTTTAGATTTGGCAAGCAATTATTTCAATTTATTTATTTCTGGAAAATTGTAGCCTAGTATAGTACATTGTAGTACTTGGAAGTTAAAATTGATTTCGATAGGAAATAGTTAGTTACATGTTTAATCCATATTTTATGATCGTAAGAAAAACTTTGTATGTGTCGTGCAAGTTTGCATCAACACATTTGAGTTTTTTGTTATAGAAGATGTTAATAAATTATATAATATATATATTATATTATATATATATATATATTATATATATATATATAATATAAACAAGTAATGTATAATGGATAGACCAATTTAAATGTTTTACTATGACATTCTATTTGAAGGAGGATGGTAATTAAGTTGTTATTGCCCACGGAGGGCTTTATTGATTGAAATATAATAATACTGTGTTATTAAACAGGTGCGATAGTCCAATATTTTAGGGGAGTGCTGCCCGAAATTTCGATAGATGAGACTAGTTTTAAGTACATTAATTATAATTAATTTAAGGATTTAGATAAATTCTATTATTTGTTACATAATTAAAATAAGTACCTCTAATTGTTTATTATTGTCAGTATTATTCATTTAGCATTCCATTATTCATTTATTATTTTCAAATTTGTGTTCATTATTTTTAATATATATTTTATTTAATTGTTGTTTATTTTAACACTAATTTACTTATTTATTTGCATTTGAAATGGAATGTCTATTGTGCATTGCATTCGAGTTAATTGATTAATATGCTTGCATTAATTGCAATACTTATTAATGGTTTGATATCTGCTGTGCTTTGTTTTGTGAGTGGAATGAAGTGGGTCACCATGGGTTGTGAGGCGGTTGACCGTATTCGGCCGGGTTTTAAATGAGAACGGCGCCCCCGTGTGTACCACCATTTTTGTATGATATGAAAACTCACAAGTTGGCTTCTTTATTGGGCGCACCTTGATAATCTAGATTTATCGCAGCCCGCCAGGGTGGCCCCTTTTGAGCGCCTGTATCTAATTTGATGCAGACGACCGGGTTTGCTCCTGTGTATAGGAAAAAAGAAAAGAGAAATGGAAAAACAGAGAGGCTTGGTCAAGTAGGATTAGACCGGAATCGGCCAGAATATGGAAGAGATCGGCGCCCTGGTCACACGTTAATGGAGGATGACCATTGGAGACGGCCATCGGGGTTTCAGTGACGCACAGTACCAATTTCCACTGATGTGATTACATGAAGATGTTAATGATTTGGGTTTAATTGATATGCCATTTGATGTGACTGACTGCATGAGCCATATAACTAATAACTAGTCGGATGACTAGATTGATATATTTATTCATTTGTGTGAATGCGTGTGTTGTGCAATAGATATTACTTCTTAAAAGGCTCACATATCTTGTTTAATTTTTCAGGAAGTAGGTTTCTCTCTAATTCGATCTAGGCTATGTTTCTTCGACACAGGGCATAATGAAATTTTCCCTAGTTCTATAAGTATTTTACCATGTAACTGTATGTATAAAAGCTATGTATATCAAACAGTTAGTGACTCCGCAGTTGTAGGATTTGTATACTTTTAATCGTTTATTATTATAGATGAGATAATTATGTGAACCCATATTATTTGAAGTAACTTTGGCCGATAAATATAAATATTGAGTTATGTTTCATTCATATGGCTGATGTTGATAATAGATTCTAGTGTTTCAGGCTTACTACGGGCCTCGGGGGCCTTAAGCTTACCTGGGCCCTAGTGCCGGTCTGGCCCATGGAATTGGGTCGTGACAACAACTAATTCATAAATTTTCTAATATTTAGAGCGTTTAAAAAGTTAATCAAGAAAAAAAAAAATTCTTTTTTTGGGTAAAAATGAAAATTAAGAGTATTTTTTAAAATATGACTTATCATACTATAAATACACATTTATCAATTTCGATACTTATCACTAAAAATTTTAATAATTTTTAATTAACTTTAATACTAGAATTAAATAATTAAATTAAATTATTTAAAAAACAATTCTTTCTAAAAATAAGTTAATGTTTGGAAAACAAATAATGAGTGTCTAATATTTTTCTTTAGATTGCAAAAGTAGAGGCAAAATAATTGATGGTGATGAAGACATTTTATAACGTCAAATCCAATATTAAAACTTCGTCCATCTATTCTTTATAATGTTGTGCTTTTGGTTCCCTGTTGGAATGGAAACTTGTTAATTCTAAATTCTAGATTGTTCTCTTTAAACTTATCTTTCTTCATTATAAATGATCTCTAGAAAAATTTTTACAGATATTTTTATCCACTTTCTTGAAATGACTTGCTCATTAAACTTCTCACATAAGTGAAAAGATCAATTAAACCACCACCTAATTGACAGTTTTTTCCATCCTTTTGATACTATTTTATTATCAAATTAAATAATTTAAAAGAATTTAACTTTGTAAGGTCTTTCTCAAAAAAAAAAAAAAAATTTGTTAGGTGTTTCTTCTTTATTGGTAGAAATATTTTTTTTATTTTGTATAAATAAACGTCCTACGATAAAAAGAAGCACATCAAAAAATAGTCTATTGATAAATATATGTACACCTGGCAATAGATTCAGTTCGAATCCTCTTTTCAATGCTCAAAAAAATAAAAGATAAAAAGAGTTATGGAATTCGAATCTAACAATATGGCTACGTTGAATATATAAATTTCAATGTTATAAACTCCCTTTTAAATAAATAAATACAATCTCTAATTAAATTTCTTCTATAAGGACCGGAGTTTTTCTAAATTATATGCGTAGTTATTGCAACATATTATTAGCAGCTAAAACTCTACTTAATGAAACGAAGCATTCTGAACAAAACGAAGCCGTAGCACACAAAGACTCAGATTAATGAAACGGTGCACTTTATATTATTTATTCCAGAAGGAAGTCAGTCAAATGAGTTTGTTATAACTGATCCTAGCTGGCATCTAGCTTTTATTAAGCAGTCATGGACAACGAGCTTCATCAAGCTCATATACTTGTATATAAACACAGAGCAGATACTCAATAAGATTGATTCCAGATTTTTTCATTTTTCTGCTTCTAGATATTTTCTGTTATGGTATCAGAGCAAGCATCGTTGTTCACTCTGAGTTCTTCTTCTTCTTCATCTTAATATTGTTTTCTTCTAATTGATTTCTATAAGCTTTCTCTTACATCCTTCATTGTTCCTTCTTGATTCAACACTGGCAAGTGATCATTTACAGAACACTTCATCCATACTCTCTTCATCCAAACGAGAGTCCAGCTCTAACTTTGGTTTTTCCTGTTCTCAATGGTTCCAACTATCATTCTTGGGCTCGAGTTCATAATTCAGTTCATATAATTCAGTCCAGCTCTAATATTTACCCTTAATATTTTTAATAATTCAGTTCATATAATTAACAGCTTAATAATTAATTAATTAATAATAAGACGATGCATTCTGACTTGATTTGAAAGTAGAACTAGATTTACTCTTTTAACTAAATTAGAAATCTCACGTCTAAATCTATTGGTTTCTATTTAAATTTAAATCCTATTGATAAATAAATAAAATAAAAAAATTATAAAGTAAAAAGAGTGTTTTAATATATATATATTTTTTTCCTTTCCTCACCAGTCAATTCGTCAATTGACTTGGGACCTCTTCCATACACAAATTTAAAGCTTTGTAGATAACTAGACATTTATTATCCAATATTAAATATATGGACAATTAATAAATAAATATTTTAATTCAATTAGGTTTACAAGTTTAATATTTTTAGTTCAAATAGTGTTAGATTCTGCGCAATGCGCGGAGCAATATTAAAAGATGAAATAATATTTTATAATATCATTTAAAAATACTAAATTATATAATAAAATGATAAATTTTATCTTGTTGATATATGCTGAAAAGTTATAATGCTAAAATATGCTAAAATATGCCTTTTTAAATATCCTGCGAAACTTTTCATAAAGTATGCAATAGTAAAAGCCATGCATGGTATGACATACATAAAAAAAATGTATACACACTATTAATCTATTTTTCAGTAGTGACTGTAAATTTATTTGAAATATTAATATATTATTTATTTAGTGTAGTGTGTCCTAAGCGTGTGGATGTCTTACTTTTTCAAAAGTTATCGTATCCTGTACGTTCCCGTATTTTGTGTACCATGTCCGTGCAACCTAACTCTTGGTATATGAGTGAAATAAGCCCGAAATTTATTTTCAAAAATTATTTATTTAATAATTTAACCGTAAATTTCAACCAATAAAATCTAACAGAAAAAAATTTTCTATGCTGCGAGTCGAACCTGAAAATGAAATTTAAACCGTCAAACTCGGTCGAAAAACATGTCAATTAGTTGAAAATCGAACCAAAACCTATGATTTGGACCAAACTGAACTCAAATCAAACCCAAATCACTCTAGAAGTCGCTAGAATATGGCAAAATTATTTTTGGGTCCCATTTTTCTCTCCTCTCTCTCGTTCTTCTCTCACTGTCGCATGACAGCCCCCTTACTTTCCCTCCGTTTTTCGACCACCGGCCATGGAATCCGGCAACCAAGCACTCAAACTTCAAGTGCTCAATGAGAGGAACTCATCCATGGTCTCTGTTCATGTAGCAAACCCTTGAAGCAAGAGAAATTGGCGCTCGAAATTTTTGCACCCTACCGATTCATTTTTTCGGCGATCCACGCCGTTTCTAGCAGTTCCATCGTGAAGGACATGCGCCAATTGACTCCCCTTCCCTGTGCGAACATTTCCCCTCCATCGAATTGGATGATGGAGCCTGTATGGTGGAAGCACCATTGAAGGCGGTGGTGGGGCGACTGTCGCATTTAATTTCAGCCAGTTGGCTCGCGAAACGTGCAAATGGAGGATGGATTTGAACTCCTTGTGAATTTTCGAGTCTGTGAATGTAAGAACCGCTCAAATCCAGTAGAGGCCGATTTGCCGGCGGGGTGTGGCAAAGCCCCAAGAGGCAGAATCATCTTCTCCTCGCGCTGATTGTGGAATCGTAGTCCGATTTTTGATTGATACGTTCTAAGACCTAGTTCCTCATTTTTGATATAAACTCCAAATTTTAAACTATAAGTTGATTGCGATTAAATAATTAATCAAATACAATTTTTGTTAGGGAACCTCGATAGATAAATACACTTAATTCAAAAAAATTTAGAATATAAGTCATTTAGAATAATTGTTATGAATAAATTATTTAATTTTCGACACGTTGCATAGCTAGGTAATTAATTTTCAACCAATCTCAGTATATTTTATGAATTCCTTGTTGATTAATGAATATGTTAGACTGTGGGCTATAAGTTTAATTTAGAATTTAGGATTTCTAAGAAATGGCAGCTGCTACGGGACTGATTCTTATAAATTTGGACTAATAAAGACCAAGTATGACTGCGTGTTACTTTTCTTTAAGATGATATGAACTAAGTCTATATTGGAGTTAGGAACAGGTTTTTCATAATTTGTTGTTAATATTAGAAGTTCTAATAGTTAAGATGGAATAAAGTGAGAATATTTTTGTAATGGCAACATGTATTTTGTTAATCTCTTGAACTATGGCTTTTAATATTGAGTTTTAAGGTTTTTGAAAGTGAGTTTGTCGAGTAAGAGTAATAAATGATAATCTTTAATTGTTGGTATTGTCGTGTAAAGGAGGATGGGCATTTGATTTGACTGATTACCCGATGGATGGGCTGTGTGGATTGAATGTATATATAGAGAGTATTTGACATTATCTTAGCAGGTAGAAAGTCCTATTTTTTAGGGGAGGTTCTGCCGAAGTTTCGATAAAATCTACGCTAGTTATATTTAATGATTAAATTAATAGGCTTATTTAGAATAATTCTTTAACTCAATGTATTTAAAATAGAGTACTTTATTCGATTCAATTCTCTCCTCTCCTTTGAATGCCATTTCATTTAGATTGCTCTAGTTTGTTCACTGCTTCGACAGGTTAGGACTCGAAATTAGAGTGTTTTTCCCATTTAGCAATGTAGGTAATAATAAATAGTATTTACCATTTGCATCCTACATAAATTCATTTCTATATAGTGCTTTGTATTTAATTATTTAATTATTATTATTTATTTATTTTATTATTATTTATTTATATATTTATTTGAATTCGTATTTAAATGTCTATTTGTGCTCTTGCATGACAATGTTTAATTATTTATTATGCTTGCATTTAATTGCATTATTTGATTATTTGTGTTGTGACATTTATTTGGTAAGGGCGGTCTTCGATACCGTTGGCCATGTATAGGGAGATCGACACCCCCGTGTGTATCTGATGATATGAAATATATGGAAAACCACATGGTGGCCTCCTGTTGGTGTGGAAAGAAAAGAGAGTATAAAAAAAAATGAGAGGGCTGGTCAAGGGAGGATTAGACCGGTTGGCCATGTATGGAGGATCGACTCCTTGGTGAACACGTCATGAGAGGATGGACCATGTGTGAGGACGGCTCATCGGGGGTTTCGGTGATGCTACTGACCAATTTCCACTTGTTTGATTACCTGAAAGTGTAATTAATTGTGGATGCTGATGTTGCGCCATATGCTTGACCGGCTGTATATTCATTTTAGTACATTTGAAAGCATTTCGTGTGAATGCCTGTGTTATGCAATAATTGCTATTCATTATTAAAATCACATTTCTTTGTTTAACTTTTCCAGGAAGTAGATTCTTCTTTGTCCTGGCTAAAGCTCTGTTTCCTTCACCGCAGAGCTAGAAAAGAAATTTCCTAATTTTTTATTATATAGCAAGTTATCTTTTATTATGTAGCAAGTTACTGTAGCAAGTTATCTTTTTTTTTCACCACGCCATCAATATCAATTTCATTAGTTTATGCTTCTAGGTAAATCTTCCATTTCACAAGAAAATTGAACCAGTCAAACTTTAAAAATTTACATAAATAAGTCACTAATTATATAAAATACAAAAAAAAAAAAAATATTTTTATATTTAGTTAATTATTTCCTTAATTATTTAAATTTTTTTAGGAAATTAAAAAGTACATATAAAATGTTATAAAAAGTATTAGATTATCAGACAATTTATAATATTATCTCATATAATAAAAAAAAGTATATATAAAAAATTAATTTACGAGTAAATACAAGTACAAATATGTGCATTAGTTAAGTATTAGTAAGAAAATAATACTTTTAAGTATTTTAATTTTATTGACTAAGTTTAATATGATTATATTTTGACATATGCCTTTTTTTTATTCCTATGTATTATTAGTGATTTAATTAATTTTAATATATCATAGGAAAATATTATAAACAACCTTATTCGATTTATGATATTTTGCTCAATTATTATTTGTCACGATTAGAAACTATGGGCTGGACCGGCACTAGGACCTAGGTAACTATAAGGCCCCGAAACCCGTAATAAACCTGAACCACTAAAATTCAACCATATCAATATGAATTTTAAACATTCAACTCATATTGTCATGCATAATAAATCTCATAATTATATTATACTTTGGCCAAAATCTATCATCTTATACATTTTATAGTTCGGGCGCAATTATAATACAAAACATTCTTAATGTGAGCTAACAGATTCTTGCATTTACATAAATAAAAAACTAAACATCCTCGTATGATTGTGAGTTACAATTCTATAACTGCGGAGTTCACTAACAAATTATTATAAACAAGTTCTCGTACATACATATAACTATATAATAAAATAATTACCGGAATTAGAAAATTTCTTTTCTAGCTCTGCGGTGAAGGAAACAGAGTTTTAACAGAACAAAGAAGTATCTACTTCCTGGAAAAGTTAAACAAGAGAGATGTGAGTTTAATAATAAACGGTAATTATTGAATAACACAAGCATTCACACGAAATGCTTCCTAAAGTACTAAAATAAACACAAGACCAATCAAGCATATGGCAGAGCATCAGCAACCACAAGTAATTACACCTTTAAATAATCAAACAAGTGGAAATTGGTTAGTGGCGTCACCGAAACCCCCTATGAGCTGTCCTCACACATGGCGCATCCTCTCATGACATGTGCATTAGGGAGCAGATCCCCATACATGGCCGACCGGTCTAATCCTCACTTGACCAGCATTCTCATTTTTTATATACTTTATTTTCTTTCCAAACCAACAGGAGGCCACCCTGTGATTTTCTATATAATCCATATCATCAGATGCACACGGGGGCACCGATCTCCCCATACATGGCCGACGATATCGAAGACCGCCTTCACAAACCTCTGGTGACCCACTTCATCCCAATTCCACGCAAACAAGGCAAATATATGCACAACACAAATGATCAAACAATGCAATTAAATGCAAACATATAAAATACTTATTAAACACTATTATGCAAGAGCGCAAATTGACATTCATATACCAACTCAAGTGAATATAAGAGTATTAAATAATAATATAATATAATAGGTGGTACTTGAAAATATCTGTATAGTAATGAATTTATGTATGATGCCAATGGTAAATACTATCTATTATTATTTACTACACTAGATGGGAAAAGACTCAAGTTTCGATTCTAATTTGTCGAATCAGTGAACCAACTAGACTGTTTCTAATGAAATGAAATTGGAAGGAGAGGAAAGAATTAAATAAGCATTTCCCTAAATAATAATAAAGAATTATCCTAAATAAATCCTATAACATATTCACAAATAAAACTAATCTAGTTTTTGTTGAAATTTCGGCAGAACCTCCCCTAAAAATTGGATTAAATCACCTGCATAAAACTACAATTCAATAATAAATTCTCAAAGCCCATCCATCGGGCAATCAATCAAGTCAAATTCTCCATTCTCCTTTAATAGCCTATCACCATACAACCATAATTCACAAAGTAAAGCAACCCTCAATTTACAACTTAAAGTAATCTTCTAACTTATTACAACAATATTATCAATCACTCTATATCAATAATTAGCTCTTTAATTAGAACCAAATAAATAAAATCACCTTTTTATACACACACACACACATATATATATATATATATATATAAACAAATCTTTATTATCTTTATTCATTAACCTTTACTCGAGGCATTTAAATATAATTTATATATATATATATAAACAAATCTTTATTTCATTAACCTTACTCGAGGTATGAATATAATTTAATAAAATTCTAGACCAGCCGCTAAGAGACAATCCTTCAATTGGACTACAATAAAGTAATGTTATCCTGTAATAACCAACACTAACTAACAAAAGCATTAAAATATATCCAATTCTTTGTTAGTTTACGTAAAATGTTAACAAATATCCGCAATAGTTATTTCCCACCAAAATAATAAGTTCTCATTGACCTAAACTTAAATATATGCACAAGTTTAACTCATTTTTCATCACGATGTAAAATTTCAGCATTATAGCTCATTCAAAATGAATATAAATTAATACTTCCTTAATAAGATCCTAAGAACTCAGCATTTAGTTAACTGGCTTCTATCAACCTAAAGAATCCTTAATCTTCATAAGAGTTTATAATAAAAGCAATAATCAACCATTTTTACATAGACATTCAGTTTATATACTAATTTAAAGAACAAAAATTGAAATTCCTACTTATTTTCACATAAACAGTACCTAAATAGTTAAATATCTATCGCGGTTCCCTAATAAGAATCATATTCGATTAACTATTATTAAACTATTTAGCCGAAATTCAAGTTCATCAACTAATAGTTTTAATTTGGAATTTATATCCAAAAAATGGGGAAACTAAAGGTCTTAAAGAGCTTACCAATCAAAAATTGCGAACTACAATTCCAACAATCAGCGTGAGGAGAAGATGAATTCTGGCCTCTTTTGGGGTCTTGCCGGAGTGTTGCTTGGCCCGGTTCCCTTCATAAGAGTTTATAATAAAAGCAATAATCAACCATTTTTACATAGACATTCAGTTTATATACTAATTTAAAGAACAAAAATTGAAATTCCTACTTATTTTCACATAAACAGTACCTAAATAGTTAAATATCTATCGCGGTTCCCTAATAAGAATCATATTCGATTAACTATTTAGCCGAAATCAAGTTAATCAACTAATAGTTTTAAATTTGGAATTTATACCAAAAATGGGAAACTAGGTCTTAGAGCTTACCAATCAAAAATCGGACTACAATTCCACAATCAGCGTGAGGAGAAGATGATTCTGCCTCTTGGGGTCTTGCCGGAGTGTTGCTGGCCGGTTACCGGACTGCTGCCGCCGGCCACCATGCACGGTGGTCGAAAAAATCCAAATAGCTCGAAATTTTAGAAAGACAGCACCACCTGACTCGAATTTCGCTAAAGATTCCATTTCTGGCGTCAATTGAGTGAGATCGGACGTCTAACTTGTCAGATTGGGCTTAACAGTGGCTGTATCTCCACCTCTAATGGTGGTTTCACCCTCAATGCTCTATCGCCAGAATCGATGGAGGGAAAATAGTCGTGTGTAGGAGAGGAGTGGACCGTCTCCTTCCTTTAATGCTGGAACTGCCGAAAACAGCGTGGATCGCTGAAAAACCTCATCCCGCCACATCGCTCGAGTTCTATTCACGTTCTCTCTCGTTTTAGGTTTCTACCTTGCAAATCAAGACCATAGGCGAGTTCCTCTCGTTGTGATGATGAAGTTAGAGTGCTTTGTTGCCGGATTCCATGGCCGATGGCCGAAAAAACGGAGGGAAAGGAAGAGAGGTGAGCGGCGTGCGTGAGAGGAAGAAGAAGAAGAGGAAGAAGAGAAAAGAAAAAAAGAATATGGGGTTTCTAGACCATTCTAGTGATTCGAATTGGTTTGGTTCAACTCAATGGTCTAGCTCTGTTCTTGCTTGATTTATGGGCTTTCACTTGGTTTTAAAAAATTTAAACTAGTTTACAGGTCTGGTTTAGCAATAATAAAATATTTTTTGCTAAATTTCATTAGTTAAAATTTTCAATTAAATTTTTAAATGAAAAAAAATTTTCGGGTCGTTTCAGTCTGCCTCCCTTATAAATATTCGTCCTTGAATTAAGAAAAAATGAGAACGTAGGGAATGTACCATAAGCAAGGAGCATATAAAGATATCAGAAAGATCATCATTTTGATTGACATCGAAGAATAAATGAAGGAGAGGTTTCATGATAACTTAAACCCTGAAACTAGCAAACAAGATTCCATCATACTTAGATCAGAATTTGTTAGACTATTTATTACCACTTATCTAAAGCTTACAAGAAATTTAAGCTTATTACCTTAATCTCTAATTGCTATCATCATTCAGCTATTGAAATCTTTAGAAAATCTTTCTTTGATAAAATCTTACAATAAAATCTTGTTTAGTAATAAAATGCATAATATATATATATCTCAAGATTACTTAATTCCATTTGAAAATTTTTAATTTTATTAGGCATTCCTCCATGAAAACCATGTTCCATTAGAGTTGAGAGTAAACAATGCTAATGTCAAAAGGCTTTTTTCATAAATCTAACCAAAACACGTATTTTATGAAGACCAAACATATAGTTTACGCAAAGTAAAAATGATTGAAACTTGATTTATTTGTAATAAGAATTAACTCATTTAATTCACATATGCCATTACTAAAACTCTTCTCAATCAAAAATTTGAAAACTATTACTTTAGTTCAAAATTTCAGGATAAATCTTCTTTGTAACTTTCGTTGTTTGTAGTATCACTGGGCGATTTGAGCTCACTCTCTTAGTCCCTATCTACACAAATCCTATTTTCCCTATGATATTCTTACCATATACTAGTTCAACTATTAGATGGCTCCTGAACTGAAGGATCTCACTGCACTCCATAGCTATCCTACTTCCACAGAGATTTTAATGCTTCCTACTTAACCATCAATCTCTCTTTAATACTTGATTTCTCAAGTTACCTCAAAACTTGTCATCAAAATTGACCTTCATAATAACATCTTTTGCTAATTCACCTTTGAGCTCTCTTAACTCTTTTCTTTTTAATAACCTTCCATTCCACCTATGTTGCTTATTAGTCCATTCTAAGAATATTAGAGTACTCTTATTAATAATTTCGTCTGCTTGATTTCTTTTGTACTACTAGTCATCGTTAATCATGATTTATTTAATCACCAATATTCCAACCTAACATTTATTGCTTACCCGAAACATTCACTTCTTACCTAATACCCATCAATATGAAGGTCTTCAATAAAATTTCTTAAGCCCCAATTTAATGTTACTTTACCATCCAAATATCACATCAAGTCAATCTCAATAACTCCTCAGTGTCTAGTTTATATATATTATTAACTTCTCACTTTCCTGTCCATATCTTGGATTAGAATTTTCAAACTACAGTTTTAACATTTTAATTAGAATCTTAATTAACCAAGCATTTAGTTCCATATGTGGAACTGTTAACTTAAGATTAGCATCTACCTATTACTACCTTATGTCAATTTCATATTCAACTTACCTATCTCATCTGTCTTTAGTCAATCAATCTTTTCCTTATTCAAGTCTAGCAAGGTATTTATAAATTTCTCTAATTTTATCTGCCACTTGCCCTTAATATATGTTACAACTTGCTACATATTATTCCTTATACCCTTATCCAAATCCATTCCTAATGTTTTCATTTAAGCAGTCAAGAGTCTTGTACTCTAAATCTTGTTGTAACCTAACTTCCATACCAAAGTTGTCCTCTCAAACCTTTCCAACGTTCAAGTTCTTAACTAGACTACTAACTGTCTACTTACTTATTATCATTGTTATCATCGTTATCACCATTTATCTTATTCTTCTTCTTCAAATCTTCTTTTAAGTTTTAACCACCCTTGTGATCATTTCATTTTATTATCTCATCCAATTGGCCCCGTGATATAAATAGACAACTTTTTTTATCTTCTTCAAATCTTCTTTTAAGTTTTAACCACCCTTGTGATCATTTCATTTTATTATCTCATCCAATTGGCCCCGTGATATAAATAGACAACTTTCGAAAACAATTTTCTATATAAATAGTTAAAATTTTAAATTAGTTATCATAATATTAATTAAATTCAAAATCAAGCTGAGATTTTAAATTCAAATAAAAAGTAAATAAAATGATAATAAGTTTATATTTTGAATAACTCTAAAGGAATTCAGTAGCAGAGCTAAATACTTGAACACAGATTCCTAATTACCTTAAAGTTATTCACTATTCCAACCTATAGTCTTAGACATGCAACAGAAAGACTTAAGGTTATTTCATACAATTTATCCATTCCTGCAACTTCAATACAATCACAATCAAATTGTATAATTATTTCACTTTGGCGATAGCTTACATATGAATGACTGAAAATTTCTTATTATTAATGCTATAGGTATCTATATTCATGAATCTGCCATACAAATGAAAATCCTATTTATACTCTACACAATCTGTGGATCCCGTATATGTATGGCACAATCCAAGAGGGGGGGTGAATTTGGTTTTCTAAAAATAAAAAATTTAGCTTTAAAACAAAACTCAGAATTCTATTTGCGGCGAAAAAGTAATGAACTTGTGAAAATAAGTTATTGATTAGAACTGCCTCACAATGTTCTATTTAGAGAAAATAGAAAAACTTTGCAAAGTGCAGCTATCAATTAGAACGCAAAGTGCAGCTATCAATTAGAACTGCTTCATAATTTCTTATATAATATCAAAACTACTTTATGATAGAAAGTTATTGTGATTAGAACTTCCTCATAAAGTTTAGAAAAACATGAAAGATTGTGTGAGAGACAGTAATCGAAATCTGAACTGCTTCACAAAGCTTTAATCAAGTTTAGAAAACTGATTAGAAGCCCAAGTAGTGAAATATACTGTAAATAGAAGAACAATTTAGAACTTGGTATATTCACTCAGCAGAAGTCCAGAGTTCTAATGTTCAGAAAAGGATTAAGCTTATTTCAGTTTTAGAACATCAAAACCCATTAACAAACTTTAGCATGTTCTAAAATATAAACAGAAGTATGAGTTAATAATCAGTATCTAGCAGAACTTCAGAAATAAAAAGATCAAACACAGTGGATTTATAATGGTTTGGCCTAACTCGCCTACCATCCACTCCCCAAGAGCTCATCTTGAGATCCTCAACTATGTTTATCCATCTTTTCAAGGGTAAGAGAACAAACCAACAGTACAAGGCAAAAATATCAACACCTAGATCTGCCCTTGTGTCCCACTAGATTTCAAAGGTTCTATGTTAAACCTTCAACACCTCAACCCTTTCTGTTTTTGGCAGAGTACAGAAACTCAGTTCAAGACATTAGAATCTCTCTCACGGAGAAGGTCGCTTGATAACCTATTTCATAGTAGCTTTTCACCTAAGCTATTTCACAAAAGTTTATCAATTAGAAACCTATCTACAAAAGATTAAAAAATATAAATAGACAGACAGAAATGCAAATATAAGCACAGGAAAAATAGTTTTTAAGATTAGAAAATCGTTTTACAAATCAGAATAGTTTTTCAAAAGAAGTTGTTATAAAGTTTCTTTTCTTTTCTCTTTTGAAGATAAAACGTAAAGTATTAAGATGAAAAGAAATAAGGGGGTAGAGAGTAAGTTTTGAGAGATAAAAGATATGATCAATAGAAAAATACTTTTAAAACGAAAACTCTTTTCTCCACGTCTTTCAAAGAACGAAAAGCCTTTTTATAGAGAGGGCTGTGACTCTTGTTTTTAGAAAGTGAATATCTCCTTTTCAAATCAGAATATTGACTTTTCTTATTTAGAAGATATGGAAATCTTTGTTACCAAAACTTTTAAGTCAACATTCTATTTTTTTGGTAAGCAAAGAGTCAATCTTTCTTTCCTTTAAAAACAAAGATTTTCGAAAGTAGATATTTGAAAAATCTTTTTCGAAAGATTTATTTACCAAAACGAATTAAAATACAATCTTCCTTTGTTTAGGTAAGAAAATAAAATCAATATTTTTGGATCTTCAAAAAGTTTTGTTTCCGAAAATGAAGTGCATAAGATCTTCATTCGATTTATTTATATTACCAAAATTGCTAGAGACAAAGTCTCTTTAATTTAGGTAATTTGAATGTTTCGAACTTTAAGAAAATTCGAAAAATTAAAGTAAACTTTTCCAAAAAAAAGTAAACTTCCAAAAAAAAAAAAAAAAAATTAATGAAAACAAGAAATGAAAGAAAGTTTTTGATTTTTTAAAAGAGATAGTTTCGAAAAAAACCTTTTTATAATGTGAGAGTAAATTGATTTTTGGTGCCTTATAATTGGAATGTTCTCTCTATCATACAAATGAATCCTAAAAAATCTAACCACTAGGGTCCTTCAAATGTCCTTCCAACAAATCTTTGAATTTGTAGGACTTTTGCCTTGGTTCATTAATTACTTTTCCATAATGTATCTGCATAAAACATAAAATATTATTAGCACAAATAATATAATTTAAATTTATTTGTTTTGTTTTAATCATCAAAATCTCGAGATTAAGATTTGACCCTTGAGCCAACACAATCCTACTCACTGATAGGAATACAGTTCACATGAATAGTAGTGCATTGGGTGATCAAGCCAATCCACTATCATCCAGGTATTACTCTATTCCCAAGTCTCAGGGTTGATACCTACTTTAGCACCTATAGGTACTGTGATAGGTTTATGCTGTTATCCACTACTTTCACTCAAATCCTTAATTACTTCTTTCTATAGTCTATTGATTTACACAATAGGTATGGGTTTTTCCTTCACAAGGTTTAGTGCATCCACCATCCTTGGAAAGAAAATCACCAGGTTTCTTTCCTTATGTTGGTTACGGCCAATCCCAACAAAAGAAATCCATGTTCCATACCTATCCTAAAATGATTACAATAACCTTCATCCTATCCAAAATGATCATCCGGAGTCATTCCACCCTCTTATATTCTAAATTCAAGAAATAACACAAACTCTGTCTGATTAAGATTTATTATAACCATGACTACGTAGGAAACGCTGAAGTAATAGGCAAAGAAAACTGAGAATGACAAGACGGAACCCTTATACTTCGCAGTTGTGTCCTAAAATTCTAACCTAAGCTCTGATACCAACTTTCCTAAGCTCTGATACCAACTTTGTCGCGACCTGAAAGAATGGTTGGACCGACACTAGGGCCCAAGTAAGCATAAGGCCCTGATGCCCGTAGTAAGCTTGAACCACTAAAATTCAACCATATCAATACGAATTTCAAACACTCTACCCATATTGTCATGCATAATAAATCTCATAATTATATTATACTTTAGCCCAAATCTAGCATCTTATACATTTTATAGCTCGAGCACAATTATAAGACAGAACATTTTTAATGTGGGCTAACAGATTCATGCATTTACATAAATAAATAACTAAACATCCTCATACGTTTATGGGTTACAATTCTACAACTGTGGGGTTCACTAACAAATAATTATAAACAAGTTCTCGGACACATAACTATATAATAAAATAATTACTGAAATTAGGAAATTTCTTTTCTAACTCTGCGGTGAAGGAAACAAAGCTTTAACCGGGACAAAGAAGTATCTACCTCCTGGAATAGTTAAACAAAAGAGATGCGAGTTTAATAATGAACAGTAATTATTGCATAACACAAGCATTCACATGAAATGCTTCCTAAAGTACTTAAATGAACACAAAACCAGTCAAGCATATGGCAGAACATCAGCAACCACAAGTAATTACACCTTCAAATAATCAAACAATTGGAAATTGGTCAGTGGCGTCACCGAAACCCCCGATGAGCTATCCTCATATATGGCCGATCCTCTCATGACATGTGCACCAGGGAGCCGATTCCCCATAATCCTCATATATGGCCGATCCTCTCATGACATGTGCACCAGGGAGCCGATTCCCCATACATGACCGACCGGTCTAATCCTCACTTGACCAACCCTCTCATTTTTATTATACTCTGTTTTCTTTCCATACGAACAATGACATAGAACCCTATGGAAATTAATTCCAAGAACTCTATGATAAGATGGAATAGCTTCGAAGATCAAACTAACTCCCCCTCTATGCACCCCACGCTTATGGAAGTAAGAACACTAATAATAAAGTAAGAAGAGCAAGATAAATGCCACAAATACATTAATAAGTTTACCTTGATTCTTGATGCAATTAGAGGAAAGCAATCTCACAATCACTCTAATCAAAGAACACGCAAAAAAGCATGAACAATTTTGAAATTTTAATATTGATGAACCATCCTTAGTTAACAACATAACAAAGCTTTTATACTAAATCTAAACCCTAAAGTATATGGAGTAACTAATCTAAACAAGCCAAGGACATGGGCTGGCAGAATTATTTGTGGCCCAAACCCATTCAAAACATTATAATCCATACGAGGAATAGGTTAACAAAGCACACTTGGACCTCACATTAAGGCCCACAACACAACTAGGCTGAACCATATCTAATAAGGACTACAATAGCTAGTTTTAACAAAACTAATCACAAATGGATAGGCTCTAGCATGGGCAAGACGTGCTTCCCAGCATCTCGTGTTACCCAGCACCCCTAAGCGTGCTATCCAGCATCCAGCACCCCTGTGCTTCCAGCATCAACACACGCCTTAAGTAATATAAGAAGCTTAGGTGTGCCTTCAAGCTCCATATAGCACTTGTTGAAAGCAAGGTCATGAAACTCTTGTGTAACTTATTCTTGAACTTATAAGGACATGGATGCCCCATATCTCTTTGCACGACTCCTTGTAATTGGCCCACTAGGAAGTTCCAATGGATTTCCCATGTTGCTCTCTTTGGTCCTTTGAGCTTTATGGATGAATGATGGCTGATCCATATCATCCCCCCTTCCTCGGAAAGATTTGTCATCAAATCTGCATTATTTTTATATGTATAGGAATTCCAAATGTTTCCTAATTAGACTAAGTTATTTTTAATGATATTTTTAATTAATCAACTAATAAACCACCAATAAAATTAAGAGTTTTCTAATTAGAATAAAACTAAATTATTCTTTAGTCAACCAATAAAATTAAAACTCTACAAGTACGTTTTAGGAACCCAATGTTTCCCCTTTATTCGCAGTTATATATATATCCCTTTTATTCGCAGTTATATAATATATATATAATATATATATATATATAGTTTGAAATTTCTGTACATGCAAAAAAATTATGATTTTTTTGAAATGAAAAAATTATGATTTATTATATTATAATTTGAATATTGAAATTCATATGGTTATCTTACTTCCATCGAAATACTTGAAACTAAAAGAAATAAAAAATAAAAGATATTATCTTGATGAATATTAATCTCAGAATCCAAATAAAATTTAAACTTTTATTAATAAAATATAAAATAAAAGGGAGGAAGAAAAGAGAAAAGGAAATGCATGCATACCAAAGATGTGGCGGAGAAGGTGAAAATAGGTTATGAATTTTTGTTAAAACTTTAGCAACGGATAAAAATTTCATTCCTAACCTATTTATAGAACCAACTATCAGCAACGGAAGAAAAAAATCAATTCAGGTTATAACTTTAGAAAAGGATAAAAATTCCATTGCTAACACGTTTGTAGAACCCTTTGTCAACTCTTAACAATAGAAAAATAATGAAACAAGATTTGTTAATTGATAAAAATAATATGATTAAGGAAACTAATATAATCAATCTAATTAAAAATTATTATATAATTTTAATCAATGAATAAAATTAAAAATTTTCTAATTAGAAGGTCCATCTCTTTAAGATATTTTATGATAATGCTATCTAGGAGGAAAAGCTCGTAAGCTTATAATTATTCACGATTACAAACCAATTACAATTAATCTATAAATTTATATATCTAAATTATAAGAACTATAAATAAAAACTATTCTACTAATTTGTAAATAGAGAGAGAGAGAGAGAGAGAGAATAGAGAGAGAGAGAAGAGAGAGAGAGAGAAGAGAGAGAGAGAGAGAGAGAGATAAGGTTATACTTACCGCAAGAAGAACATATGATTGCAAACTCAATAATTTCAAATTAGAAAAAACTTGATGTAACAATTTTTGATAGTCAAAATCAATAAATTTTTTATAATCAAAAGCAACAAATTCTTGATAGCCAAAAATAATCAAAACTAAACATACATAAAGTGGTATGATAGAATAAATTCCTAATTAGAATGAGATTAAATTTATAATATTAATATAATAATAAAAAAATTGATATCATAAGTAAAATAAGATTAGTAATAATATTTTTGTCAATTCTTAAACTTAACGGGGGCGTTTTAGGAATCCAATGTTCCCCCTCATTCGTACTTTTATATATACTAGTGTTCAAGAATGTGCAATGAACGCTTTTACTCGTATAACATTCCCGTTATGATGATTATTTATAATTTATTTTTTTATATTTTTTATTAATTTTTACAAAGATATAAAAATTTAATATTTTTAGTTATAATTATTACATGTATAAAAATATATGCAAACCACTATCATACATATCTAGTATTTAATTAAAAATTTTGATAATTTTTTACAATAGATTTTTTGATAAAATGGAATAGTTACAAAGTTGAAAATAAATAACTATTTGATTTAAGATCTCGCCATATATATATATATATATATTATTGGTAATCAAATTCAAAATTTTTTTGTGATAGTATACCAAAATAAAGAAAAAATCAAAAGTTAAAATTAGTACCTCAAAAGTTAAAATTAGTACCGTAGTCATTAATAAACAAAAGTGAGAGTTTCGATATAACAATAGCAAAAGAAACGCTTGAAAAAGTAGGAGAGTCTTCAATGACTTATTGATAATAAAGCAAAAAAAAATTTGATAGTAAAGCCCAAAGTAATATAGTTATTTGATAGATTAAATTTTCAAATTGAGTTTATAATGTTAAATATTTATCCTTTATTATCATAATAATAGATGAATATTAAAATCAAAGTATAATAAATTTTTAAAACTAAAAATATGCTACATTACTTAAAAAATAAGAAGCGTTTAAATGTTTAAAAAAAATTACAATCAATGATTTAAAATAATTGTTTTTTAAAAAAATTAAACAAATTTATACCTAATTGAAAATTGATCAAGAAAATTTACTTAAGTAGATTAAGGATAAAATAATTTAATATCATTCAGAGAATGAATAAGCAAAAAAGTAGCTAACAATATTAACAAGCCATAAACAAAAGAAAATATGGATGAGGAAAATGAAAATTTCAATTTCATAATTTATAAATTTTAATTATTATTAAATATGTAATAATAAAATATATTAAAAATAATAATATAGACTCTTAAATAGAACTCAAATATATTAAAATAATAATATTAGACTCTTAAATAAACTCAAATTAACAAGTAATATATGAGTCATAATCCTTATCCTAACACAACAGCCCTAGATCCAGTACATATACTCCAAATTTACCCCACGGGTTAATTCACAATTTACTCAATTCACAATTTCTGAGAGCTTAACAATTGGTGCGATGAGTGTGGAACATACCTTCAACCCTAAAATCCCCATACTTTTTTTCTCAATTCCTATGGCCACTGATCCCACTGAGCGCCTAAACCTTGAAGGCCAAGACAACATCCATGGCGAGGTCAACCGACAATCCCCATTCATCCTTCCATCAATCACTAATCATCAAGTAGCAGTTGCTCTAGCCCAAGCTTATTCGCAATGCATCACCGTGTTGAAACACCTTTTGGAGAACCCTTAGCCTAGCGGCGATTTGGTACCACCTCCTAGGTCGGTGAACCCTCCTTCCCAAGAGCATAGCCTACCCCCCAACTTCACCTAAACACCAAAATCACTCAATATCTGATTGATACCATGAGGCAGAATCAGAGGTGAACCTTAATATGACTATCCCCAACAGTCAAAAACTAAGTCAAACCCAACTAATGGTGGACGAAGCAAATCTCCAGGATGTTATCAAAAAACTGGTTTGGGAGTATAGAGAGACAGGAGAAATAGGAGATTATGGACTCCGAGGACTCACCCTTATCAACTGATATTTTGGCTGCAGCCTTCTACCAAAATTCAAGCTCCCTACTTTTCAATCCTATGATGGATCTACCGATCCCAGGAGCCATCTGGCGAGCTTCCAAACTATGATGTTTTTATAAATCAATTCGGAGAATTTAATGTGTAAGGTCTTCCCAACTACCTTAAAAGGGGCGGCCTAAGAGTGATAGCAAACACTCAAGATAGGATCTATTCATTCCTTCTTTCAGTTGGCCACTACATTCCGAGCCCGTTTCATAACATATGTACCATCCTAGAAAATTTCGTCTGATTTGGTGGATTTAAAAAGAGAGGAGGGAGAGACCTCGAGGCAGTATGTATCCAAATTTCAAAGAATGGCGATGCAAGTGGAGAACTTGAATGATGAGGTAACCAGTAGCGCCATGGTAAAAAATTGCAGGTACATCAGATTGTTTGAAAGTTTGAGTACAGACCCTCCCCTAACTTTCACCGAGCTTCTGGCGGGAGCCCACAAATACACAAAATTAGTCGAAGCCTATGAAGCTTAACATTACAGATCGCCCAGAGAAGAGAAGCATAGACACAAGAGAGATCCATCTCCTGTGAGGAGACGATCGCCCCGAAGGAGGTCACCTATTCGACTCTTACAAACTAGTTATTCTGTTCGAACACCATACTCAAAAGATGGCAAGCCACAACAAGATTGGGAATTTACCCCTTCGAACAAACCACACTCGAAAATATTATCATGGATAAGAGAACATGGTGATCAAATTCAGTTCTACTATCCTTAAAAGATGAAGGAGGATACCTAGAGCCATCGAGATAAGAGCAAGTATTGGGAGTTCCATAGGGATGTAGGCCACGAGACCGAGGCCTGTTGGCAATGAAGAAAGATAGAATGCCTTGTATAAAGGGGTGAACTTAAGCAATTTGTTGGAAGAACGTAGAGGGAAAGTGAACAGGAGGACAAGCAGCCAAAAGAATATCACAACCTAGGCACAATCTACACCACCTTTGGTGGCTCACTGGGGGGCAATAGCAATTCAGCCCAAAAAAGAAGAGCTAGGGAGATCTATTCCATTTTACCCAAGTAAAAGCCGAACACCTAGCCACCCATATCATTCTCTTAAGTCGATGGTGAGTTTATACATGCCCCACACAATGATGCCCTAGTAATTGAGGGGGGTTTTGGAAAACTTTCTAGTAAAAAGAGTGTTGATGGACGAAGGTAGTGCAGTGAACTTGTTGGCTATAGAGGTATTCAAGGCTTTGAAACTAGGCCAAATGAAGCTTAAACCTGTCCGAACCCTTTTAGTCGGCCTAACAGGAAAACCTGTGCAAGTTTCTGGGTCCATAGACATAACCCTAGAACTCGAAACTAAAGTCTCATCTAGGAAACTCAGATTGGAATTTATGGTGGTAGACATTCACTTCCCATACAATGCTATACTGGGTAGACTAGCCCTGTATGAACTGGAAGCGGCCACATGTATTAGGTACCTCGCCATGAAGTTTTACTTTGATATAAGCGAGGTTGTGGCTATTAAGGGAGACCAGAAGGTAGCTCGGGAAGCATACATGATAGCACTAGAAGGGTTGCCTGTTGCCCTACTAATCATGTGGATGCCAGAAGGTGAACCACCCACAAAACCAGCCGAACACCATCTCTTTGATATCCCCAGGCATAACGTAGATTCTAGCCCAACACCTGTGGGTGAGTTGATCACATGGGAAGTGAAATAAGGGGAAGAACTTGATGCTGGGAGCCGATTTACTGAGAGAGTTACAAGATAATATTAAGGCAATTTTAGAAGATAATATTAACAACTTTTACTGGACCATGGAGGACATAGTTGGCATTGATCCTAATACCATATGACATAAGCTTAGCATTGATCCAAGCTTTAAACCGATAAAACAAGAAAAGTGAAATCATGGCATGGAGAGATGGCAAGTTATAGCAATTGAGGTAGAAAAACTCTTGAAAGTAGGGTTTATAAGGGAGGTGAGTTATCTAGAATGGCTGGTGAGCATGGTTTTGGTACCGAAGGCTAATGGGAAATGGAGTTTATTTGTTGACTTTACTGATCTGAACAAGGCATGCCCCAAAGATCCTTACCCTCTGCCCAATATAGATCAGCTTTTAGATTGAACAGTCCGCTATAAAGTGTATAGTTTTGTGGATGCAACGGCGGGGTTTCATCAGATAAGAATGAACGGATTATATGAGGAGAAAACAAGCTTTATCACTTGTTTTCGTACCGGCCTCGTGCGACCCGAAAACGTCACTTTAGTTTTGATTTTTGATGGAAAGTGATTTTATTATGAAAAAGTGGTGACAAAATATTTTATTGGATACGATGCCGATAAATCGGTCTTATAAAACATTATAAGTAGCCACCTATTATTTCGGCAATGGGATCGTTTACAATTTTATAAAAAGTGACTCCATTTTAAACCCAATTTTATTTAAGGCCAAATTATTAAAAAGACTGGTCAGGCACACCAATACGATTTTTGGGTAAGGGAATTGAGTATGTTGGCCCGTTGGAAGCCGACGCCCGAAAAAACCGGCCTCTTTTAACCTACCATCTCTAATTTATTTTTAGTTCGAAAAGCCAAATTATTAATTTACTTAAACCCAATCCAAATGAATCGGACCGAGTTCTTATATGGAAAATTAATTAATCGTCCCAATCAAATCCAATTATTGCATTTAAAATCATTCCTATGTGGAAAATCAATTAATCGTCCCAAGTAAATACATTCATTGCATTATTGATTTAATCATTTCAAACCATTCAAACCAAAAGCAATTGCACCAAATAAATAAAAGACCCGTCCTTGCCCTTATGGTTCAAGGCGGGCTTACAAACCGAACCTAAAAATACATCTACCAATTTGGGGAATCAAACCAAAACCCACAAACCAAAATCGATGGCATAATTACAATTTTATATTCTAAACTTAATTGAATTGCAATCTGTTTCATAAATTGGTCAACTTATCTTTCAGATTTATTAGAGAAATTACAATTTATTTTGTACAAAATTTTAAAATTTATTATTTAAAAAAAAAAACAAAAATTATTTCTGGAATCCTCGAACAGTAGCGTCACGCAGCTGTTCTTTGGAAGAACAGTCGCGTGACGAATCCAATAGTCACGTGACGGAACTACTAAAAATAGAACAGCTGCGTCACGCAGCTAGTGGTTCCGTGACCTAACTGTTCATAATCTGGAAAACAGAATACTGGGCACGAAAATAAAATTTTGGACATGAACAGTTCCATCACGCATCTTCCAGATCCGTTACGGATTAGTAGCTGCGTGACGCAACTGATCTGGGTAAAGAAATAACATTTTGGACATGAATAGCTCCGTCATGCATTTGCCAGATCCGTTATGGATCCACTGGCTGCGTGACGCGGCTGCTCTGGTCCGAGCTCTGTTTTAAATGATTTGTTTCGATCGTTCTTTTATTTAAATATGCTTTAAAAGGAGTTCTTTTATTTAAATATGCTTTAAAAGGATCGAAAATGACCACAGATGAACAAAATATAGTTTAACTAAGATTAAACTACTAAAACAATAACAAAATAAATAATAATAAATAAAAATACAAAAAGTGTAAAGAAATTGCCTAATCCTCAGATTGAGGATTGTGAATGGCTTAAATGCCTTAACGAATGATGGTTAAGGCGCTCCAGAAGCTTTGTCAACAAGGATTTAAACAATCACTCCTTTTTCTCTCTTGATTTTTCTCTTTTTATGATTTTTGTTTTCACCCTAATTAATATCTAATGGCTATTTTTCTTTAAAGGAACTCAAAAGAGTCTCTAGAGAAAAACCTAGCCAAAAATGTGTTTTTTTAGACGCCCTCCAAACCTTTTTTTTTTTTCGCCACTGAGAAAAAGATGAATTTATAGAAGTAGGCAACAGAGCATAGCTGCGTCATGCATCTCTCGGATGCGTGACGGACCCGATAGCTACGTGCCGCAGCTGTCTTTCTGGACCACAACCACGTGTGGCATGTCGTCATATTGGTGACGTCATACAAATCGGAGCTGCGTGACGCAGCTGATGATGTCGTCACGCAACTGATAGCTGCGTGACGCGCAACTGATAGCTGCGTGACGCAACTCTGACGCAACCAGACACTTAAAGTCGATTTAATTTAAATCCTTGGATTAAAAGATTTCTAGATAGTATTAACCTTTCATTCTGTATCCTCGTATCCTCATCGGATCAAGCGGGGGCATAAAGACACGCGTCAGCAGTTTGCCCCCCCCCCACTTTATCATTAATCGTGTAAACAATTAATGTTAACGTGGTCCACTGACGCGCCTTCAATCTTGGGTTGAATCTGGTCAAGTCCAAAGCTCAGTTTAATCGGCTTTGTTGGCTCCCGTCAGATCTGCAAATAACTCCAAAGCGCGGTCTGATTGGCTTTGAAGTCACCTCCGAGGCTCGGTCTAGTCGGCCTGAAGGATTTTGGTTGTCTCTAAAGCTCAGTTTAATCGGCTTTGTTGTTCACCTCCTCGGCTCAGTTTAATCGGCTTCAGAGGGTTTGGTTGTGTCCAAAGCTCAGTTTAATCGGCTTTGAAAAGACTTCTAGATAGCATTAACCTTCCATTCTGTATCCTCATATCATCATCGGATCAGGCGGGGGCATAAAGACACGCGTCAACAGTTTGCCCCCCCACTTTATCATTAATTGTGTAAACGATTAACGTTAAAGTGGCCCATTGACGTGCCTTCAACCTTGGATTGAATGAAGTAGCTGTCTTGATCATCTGGTCACGTCCAAAGCTCAGTCTGATCGACATTGTTGGCTTCAGTCGGATCGGTAATGATCTCCAAAACTCGGTCTAATTGGTTTTGAAGATACCTCCTCAGCTCAGTTTAATCGGCTTTTAGAGGGTTTGGCTGTGTCCAAAGCTCAGTTTAATCGGCTTTATTGTTCATCTCCTCAGCTCGGTTTAATCGGCTTCAGAGGGTTTGCCTGTGTCCAAAGCTTAGTTTAATCGGCTTTATTGTTCACCTCCTCAGCTCAGTTTAATTGGCTTCAGAGGATTTGGCTGTGTCCAAAGCTCAGTTTAATCGGCTTTAGAGAGTTTGGTTGAGTTGACTTGAAGGCTCCAGTCGGACTACACCAGCGTTCTAAGCGTCAGCAGTCATCTGGCCACGTTCAAGAGAAAAGAGCAATTTCTGTGTACAAACAGATCTCGCCTTGTCCTGATCAGCTTCGCAATACACCATCCATCAAGGCAGAAGATTTTATTTTTGCCCCCAGTCTGGAAACCCGTCCCGGAACCAAAAATATTATCTTTTAAGCAAACCGTGAAAACTTTATTTTTTATCCATTGCACATTGGCAAAAATTTTTGAAAATTTTAGCAAATTTTGTTAAATTTCCCTAGTCCTAAATTTTCAGGTATACCTCTTCTGATGCAGGTGCTTGAAAGAAACTTACCTAAAGGTATTCTAGTAAATTGGGTGATTTTGCCCCAGTGGTGGCGAGTAGATGAAATCATTTGTAAGTAGTACGAGCCGCACACCGACTCCAAAATTGGATTTTTTTTTTTAGACTTTGCCTTTATTCCTAACATAAAGAAAACAAAACCACAGAAAAACAAAAAAGGAGGCAATCCCACCCACTTGCAAGAGTGGTCCACCTTGTTAAATGGCGGGCATAAAATGCCCATCTACTTTTTATTCCAAACGACAAAAGACAATAAAATGAAAAGCAAAGCAAACGCAAAGAAACAAAAAGGATTTACATTTTTGAAAAAAGATGGGGTGACCATTTTATCACCATCCAACATTCAGAAAAGAGATAAAATATGCAACTCCCTTCATGTATGCATGAACCTATTTAAGGGCTAGGGATTTTATTCATGGTTTTTTCTTTATCGATCCTTCCAAGGAAACCACCGAGAAAATAGCATTTGACCTCCTGATCGCCGTTTAAAAGAATCCAACACTTAGTCAGGACCAACAGCCAAACATCTTCAAAACGAATGAGCAAATTCTGACCAAATAGGCAGGGAGGAAGGTCTTATAATCAACAATCATACCCCAGAAATAAAAAGGGAATAAAAATTTGAAAATCAAGCTCTTTACTGATCTTACTTCTTTCAACATCATACAGAAGTAAAGAGAAACTACTTTAATACAATAGTCGTTCATTCTAACTACTCATTCGCCTATTTATTACATCCTTCTAGTAAGTGTTTGATGGCAATCATATCCGCTTGATGGCATTGAGCAACCAGTCGCAAGTATGTCACAAATGCATGACATAGATTTCGCATTTAAACTAAGCACCATGCGTTAATCTCAAAAATTTTTTATTTTTATTTTTATATATATATTTTTTAAAACTCTAACTTTTGCCTAGGCCGCCCTTTACGGGTTTTCAACCTAACGAGCTCATTTCTTACCTAGGTCGCCATTTCGGGTTTTCAACCTAGCCCTTTTTTTTTCTTTCTTTCTTTCTTTTTCTTTTTAATGATTGAAATCATCATCTCAGACATAGAACCTTTTCATATGGTCTTGATTAACTATCCGATTAAAAGGCTTCCCTTCCGTAGTGACCAATTCAGCGGCACCCTTAGCCAACAGGTGACCAATTCAGCGGCACCCTTAGCCAACAGCTTCTGAATTTTGAATGGTCCATGCCAGTTGGGTCTGAATTTCCCTCCAGGATGACTATGGGCTTCGTGGTCTAACAATTTGATCAACACTAAGTCTTAATTTTTCAAAGCCCTTTGATGTACCCGCTTATTGTAGAAACGAGCAATCCTTCTCTTTCTCATCTGATCCTGGAATCTGGCATTCAATCTTCTGCCATCTAAAAGAGCCAGATCTTCATAGCCATCTAAAAGAGCCAGATCTTCATATCTTTTCTTGACCCACTCTTCTTCGGTCAGACCAGCTTCCACAAAACCCTAAGAGACTTCTTCTCGAGCTCTACTGGTAACACTGCCTCCATTCCATAAACAAGCTCGAAAGGAGAAGCTCCATTCACTGATTTGGAGGTAGTTCAATGCCCCAGAGTGCGAAAGGAAGTTTCTCAGCCTAGCTTCTATACCTCTCGCACATTTTGGATAGAATTCTCTTAATCTCCTTGTTGGCGGCTTCCACTGCACCATTAGCTTGAGGTCAATAAGGAGAAGAATGGTGATGCTCAACCTTATATCTATATAACAACTGACTGACGTCTGCTTGGCTTGGAAGTGGAGAAACCATTGTCTTTTGTATACTAATTGTGATGAGGAACCACCATTAGCGACAGAAAATGTTCTGCTCAATTAAACCTAGCCACTTGTTGGCAAGCTTCAAGAAGTTTTGTAGGACTGAGCTTCAATCCATTCTTGGGAAAAATAGTCCACAACACACTAAGATATACTTGCATGACCATTGATTGCTGGCGCGTGAATCTTTGCCAATTAACTGTTTCTTCATACCCCCAGGTGCAAAAAAGCGCCAAGGAAGGAAGTTGTTGCGATGGAGTCTTTCAACAGCAGGCAAATATTTTTGTTATCGCTGGTACTGGCAGGCTTTTGCAATGACGAACATAGCTACACAGTCACCTTCCACTTCGTGCACCCAGAAAGTAGGCCTTCGCCTTCATTTTAATCTTTACCATAATCTTTCTGGCCAAACTCATGCCACTCAAATGAGTACCACAGACTCCATCATGGATCTTCTTCATTATCTCTTCTCCTTCCTTCTTGCCTACATATCTTAGAAGCATTCCACTCCAGGCCTTCCTATACAGTTCACCATCGGCTAGGACATACTTCAAAGCCATTTTCCTTAGAATTGATCGGTCTTCTTTTGTTGCATCCTCAGAAAAGGTTCCATCTTTCATGCACTGCAAAATATCCGTAAACCAAGGTTCTTTCTCTGACTCAACCTGATTCACAAAATGTTCTTCATAGCATGGCATATTTGCTGCGGTAATGATAAATGGCTTCTTTGGGATCTTACTCAAATCGGCTTCTTTGGGACTTACTCAAATCTTGCCATCTGAGGCTAGGTTTACCAAAGCAAATCCGGGGATTCTATGTGAGTTCTTCCCTATGTGCAGTAAAAGTGATCTTGTCGAAGAGTGCTGCTTTTTCTTAAACAAGTACTCAACATTAACAAGTACTCAACATAGGGCTTCAGCCTATCTTCCTCAACTTTCCATCTCTCATTGGCATGCTCAATAACCAACAATGAGTCTCCTATCATCTCAACCTCCTTAGCACCTGTCGCAAGAAGAGACTCGATTCTCATAATACATGCTTCATATTCTGCCATATTGTTGGTGACTGGGAACAACAACCTTTTGCACATTGTTGTCATCTCGCCATTGGGCGCTTCTATCATAATACCAGCTCCAGCTCCATTCCTATTAGCCGATCTGTCAAAGTATAGTTTCCAGACCCCTTTTTCAACACATAACAAATGTTCGTCTGGAAATTCTAATTCCCATGGTTCATCATCTGCGATGGGATTAAATTCTAATTCCCATGATTCATCATCTGTGACGGGATTCTCAGCCAGGAATTTCGTAACAATCCGACCTTTGACCGTCTTCTTTATAACAAATTCTGCATCTACGCTGGCCATCTGAATTAACCATTTGGGCAGCCGTCCTTCTAGAGTAGGTGTTTTCTGAAGATACTTCATAGGATCAATTTTGGAAACAAAGGTGACCCTGAAAGAATCGAAATAAGGCCTCAACTTCTTGATCGACCACACCACTGCCATACATGTCTTTTCTATCAAGTTATACTTTTCCTCAATAGGCAGTAATTTCCTACTGATATAATAGATGGCCTTTTCTACTCCAGCAGCATCTGGCTGTGCCAACATAGCTCTGACTCCCGCGTCTTCTACAGACAAATATAGAATTAAAGGTTCTCCTGGTCTAGGAGAACTTAACACCGGTGGATTCATTAAGTACTCCTTTATATGGTCAAAGGCCTTCTGACAATCTTCGTTCCATCTGACTGGCTGGTTCTTCCTAAGTAACTTGAAGATCGGAGCACAAGTAATGGATAATCTAGAAATGAACCTGCTGATATACTGGATCTTCCCCAAGAAGCTTCTCACTTGGCGCTCTGTTCTTGGCGGTTCCATGTCTTGAATGGATTTTATCTTATCTGGGTCAATCTCAATCCCGTTAGGTCCTGTGAATACTCAAATTTTGAGGCTCAAAAGGCCAGTTTTCCCGGACTGCAAACAGTCCGGCCGGAGAAGCCTCCGGAACGAAAAAACTATTGTATTGTTTGACTTGCGCGAAGAACTTTTCCAACATCTCTGTATGTTCTTCTTGTGTTTTTGTCATGATCACCATATCATCCACATATACCTCCAATCCTTTATGGATCATTTGTCTGTAACTATGTGATGAGGAGCACCATAGCGACAGAAAATGTTCCGCTCGATAGATCTAGCCACTTGTTTGACAGTCAACAAATAAAACGGACTTTCTATAACAGAAGGTCCCGAAATCAGTAGTGAAGGCAGTCTTGTGCTTGTCAACCAAAGCCATCAGGATTTGGTTGTACCCAGAGAATCCGTCCATAATGGAATAACATCCCATTCCTGCAGCATTGTCTATCAGAACATCTATATGTGGAAGGGGGAAGTCGTCTTTGGGCGAAGCTCTGTTTAGATCTCTATAGTTGACACAGACTCTTAACCTCCCATCCTTCTTCAGCACAGGGACTATGTTTGCCAACCACTCAGGATAATGTACTACCTCCAAGAATCTTGCATCTAACTGCTTCTGGACCTCAGCCTTGATCTTGTCTTGCCACTCTGGTCTGAACCTTAGCCTTGATCTTGTTTTGCCACTCTGGTTTGACCCGTCTTCTTTTTCGCTTTACTGGCTTGATGTTTGGATCGGTAGGAACGAAATGCTCTGTTGTTGGCTTATTGACCTTCGGTATATCAGCATAACTCCAGACAAAAACATCTGAAGTCCAGTTAAGACATTCTTGGAGATCGTTTCTGAGCTCAAGCTTAAACTCTGATCCGATTTCGATTACTTTGGGATTTTCGACGGTGCTTAGGTTAAATGCAAAATGCTTCGGCGGTGCTTAGGTTAAATGCAAAATGATGCAATGCATTTATGTCAAATATGCATGTGGTATAATTAATGCCATGAACATAACAATCAGGAAAACAAGAAAACAAGTTATCAAAATTCACTTCCATTGATTGAAATAGTAAAGGGAATCCATCCAAATCGTTCTCACAATAACATTCAGAAAAACAAAAAACAGGATTAAAAGCTTGTTCAATACATTCATCACAACTGTCTTTAATGGCTTGCACCACTTCATTAGCACTAGGGGCATCCTCGATTTCTGGGGCAGCATTTTCTTTCATCTCTTTGTGCTTTGACATCTCCATCATCTTCCTCTCAGCTTCCTCTGCATCTTCTGCTGCTAGCAATGATTGGAGGATCCTCACCTTGGACTTCTGCTCTTGAATCACCTTTGAAGCTTCGTCCCCACTTCTGCTCTTGAATCACCTTTGAAGCTTCGTCCCCAATCCCGAGAAAGTCTTCAAACTCTGACATCTTCTGGGACCAATCTGAGCCACTTCCTGTTTGGACCATGCCAATCATAAATTGTGTTCCATCTACCAATTGCTCAAAAGAAGGCTCTGGAGACTTAATGAGCTGTTCCTTAAAATCTGTCATGAAAATCTCCAAACCTGGATACGTCTTTCCTCTGCTTTGAAACTCTCCAGAAGCCTCTGGGGTAAAGAAAATCCTATTCAATCCCGGCTCTTTTATCAAAGATTGAACTTCATGTTTCTCTTTCTTCCTACTTTCTGAGTACCCCAAACCGCATTGATTTTTCTGACCATGTGAAGATGGCACTGGTTCAAACCTTCCTTATAAATCGCGGCCTAGCCCCTTGCCGTACTTCCACTACATTTTCTTCATCATCTTTCGGGAGAAAGGGCTCATCCTATTAACTGCACTTCTTTCTTCGGTGATTATAACATCATCAATGGCTCATCCTATTAACTGCACTTCTTTCTTCGGTGATTATAACATCATCAATCACAGCCACCTAAAAACTAGATAAGGGCACAGCTGCCTCTAAACCTTCCGTAGCAGCCACATTTAGTTCTTCCTGCGCATTAATAGTTACCAGATCAGTGCCCCAAGGTATCTTGACTTTTCTGTGCAATGTGGATGGAATCGCTCCCAAAGGATGAAGCCATGGGCTTTCCAACAGCAAAGCATAATTGGCCAAGATGTCCAAGACTATTATTTCCACCCAACTCTCTACTATTCCTGTTGAAATCTTTGCTCTAAAGGTTCCCTTAGCGCTACGCATGGTGTTATCATAAGCTTTGACAACCATGGTAGATGGCTCGAGCTCCGACTCTTCAATCTTAAATTTGGATAACATTTTTGGATAACATTTTCAAGCGGGGACAAATGCACAATGCTGAGCCTGATTGTCAAACCATTCATATTTACGGGCGTCTCTCAATTCCATTAACACCAACCTCGGATTGATTACAGAATTTAAAGCAACCATCATATTACGGGTCTCTCTTCCATTAACACCAACCTGGATGTACAGAGATTTAAAGTGATTCCTACCTTCGGGAGGGAGATCGGAATCAAAGAAAGTTATCTCACCTATCCTGCGCTACAGCACATTAATCATATCCACACTCTAAATTCTTGCAGGAACTCTGACAAACATTATAGCCTCCAACAGAGCTTCTCTGTGTTCCTTCGAAGCTATCAATAAATCCCATAACGAGATATCAGCTTTAGTCCTCTGTAACTGACTCACCCCGCTCGGTACTCTATTCTGGCTATTTTCACCTATTTCAGTAGCCTTCTTTTGTGCTTTACCCGCTTCAGCTTCCTTTTTCTTCTCCTTGGGCTGCTCTTCACCCTTCTCTGATATCTTCTTTTCTGTCTCATCAATGATAATTCCTTTTCCTCTGACCAAGGAATTGTTGTCAGGATTATATACACGACCGCTCTGGGTCAAGCTTTGGACACCAACTTCGTTCACGTCCTCATCACTACTATAATACCATTGGTTCGCTTGATTAGCCAAACTATTCTGAATTGCTAGCCGAACTTGCTCATCCTCATTGTCTGGTACCTCGCCAATCTTGACTGTGATACTCTTTTCTATTTCAACTTTCACCGGCTTCCTTTCCACCTCTTCTTCACTGCTGCAGTCATCCTAGATATTCAACATGGCGCACATCCTCTCTTCCAACTCTGCTTCTGCCAATAACAGCTCTTTAGGCAAACGACTTCCAATTGCATTAAATGATCCACCTGTTGGAGACTTATGAGATGGATAGTTATACTGGTACTGCGGTAAAGGATTATTCCTTGTGCTCGGCTTACTACACTCAGAAGGCTTAATGATCTTTCCACTATCTATCAAATCTTGTATAGCATACCTGAGCTGGAAGCAATTATCAGTAGAATGACTTTTGCATTGATGATACTCATAGTCTTGATCAACAAATCTACCCCGAATATGTTTAAACGGATTAATTGGTAGCTTTGACAACACACCATTCTTGATGCAGGATCTCATAACCGTGCTTAAAGGTCTACATAAATCAGTGAATTCCCTTCTCATCTTCTCATTAACAGCTCCAACTGTATTGCTACTCCACGACTGGTTTGTAGCAGCATTACCAGCACTTCTATTCTGATCACCGTAGGAAGACCGGTAATTACCAAACCCCCGGCTTTTCTTTTTCTCCTCATTGTACAACTCTTCAATGTTTAATCCAGCCCTTTGCACTAGAGAAAAGTCGATGAGAGGTTGAGCCAACATCCTCTCCTTAAAGTAAGGTAATAGGCTTCGACTAAAAATCCTTTTGCACTAGAGAAAAGTCGGTGAGAGGTTGAGCCAACATTCTCTCCTTAAAGTAAGGTAATAAGCTTCGACTAAAAATCCTGATCAACTCTTGATCCTTTGGCCTCATCAGGACCATAAATAGCTTTATTCTCCATCTTCTGTAATAATCGGAGAAGCTTTCATCCTTCCCCTATTTTAAACTCTCCAAATCGCGGAGACTAAGCTCATCGCTTTCATCTGTTTTAAAATGTTTGAGAAAAGCGGTCTGAAGCTTGACCCAATCTCTCTGTATCTCTTCATCCAAACCGTCATACCATTTCTTATAGCTCTTGTGCAACGTCTGAGGAAATGCCCGCAACACATCTTCTTCATCATATCGGTTCATTCATCATACCGGTTCATCTGGGCAACACGAATGAACTCAGACAAATGAGACCTCGGGTCATTATCTCCTTCAAATAAGGTATGTTTAAAGGTCTTGGAAGAAGTAGAACTTGTGGGCTTCAAGACATATTCGGTCACATGAAAATTGGTGACTGGATCCTTTTCTTTCAAAACAAACATCTTCTCCACCTTATCCTTTAATTCTGCTAACTGCTTTAATCAAATCGTTCTCAACCGGAGCAGCATTACCAGCTGATGCTTGGTTACCCGAAATGGGTTCTGGAGCCTCCCTTTCTACAACTAGAGGGGAAGACGGTTGATTACTCGAAGAAGGAGGAATCTGGTTCTGTGCCCTCTCTTGAGCAAAAGTAGAGGCTATTATATCAGATATAGCCCTTAACTGGACCGAAGAAAAACCGGTCTCATTCACATTACCGTCAGCCATCTCAACCAGATCTGAATCAGAAACCGAAACAGATAAACTTGAACTAACCACAGAATTAACCAGAGTAGGCTCGGGGATTGGGGACACTCTGACCAAACGTTGACCAGGACGTCGGTGCCAAACTCTCGAAGTGATTTCCCGAGACGGATCAATGTAAATACTTAATCACTTCTAATTCATAATCTGATTTTATGATTTATATGTTATGTTAGGACGGTGTCTCTGGCACCGAATGTGACTTCCGTCGTCGGGTCTCTTGGGGCTGGGCGGTGGGTGTTACAGAAATAAGATCTCATTTTCGACGACTGGACCTAAAATTCGGCATGAATAACACAGTAATAATTTACTTTGTACTCAAACATTTCCGGCATTACCTGTCGTCGACCGTTCGAATTTTACAGTTGGCTATTTTCTCTCGAGTCCCTAATTTTTGCCTCGGAATGAAAGAATTTCCAAGCGGGATATTTCTCATTATTTTTGTTTTTATGTCCTTACTTTTTGCCTTGGAACAGATGGTCCCAAGCAGGATCTTATTTTGATTAATTACAATTTTTTTGTAATCTCACGCTTATTTTCAGATAATGCGAGAAATGTGAAAATACAAAGGAATCGTAACCCCCTTATAACTCCCTTTTCTTTTTTGTGTATCAATTCACTATAAAACGATTGCATTATGTTAATTACAAGACGAAATAAGGTCCACTCTCAAATGCAAGATCAAATTGTCCATACCGAAAATTAGGCCTTCTATATGCATGGGCTGAAACGAAAAAATATTTCACATGATGCATGAATGTCACAGCACTATGAACACAGCACATGAACAGTTTATAACACGCAGGGAATGGGAGTTAGGAAATGCATGCCTTCCAACCTTATCTCTCCCACACACGAGTTTCGTTGGTAAAAATTCCGACATCTATTTCCTAGGATTTGGTCTAATCTCGACAACCAGCAGGGGGCTTTGAGATTGGCGATATAAACTCTTGGAATGAATGTAACAGAACAACAACAAACAGACCTAGGTTTTCCTTATGGGGAAGTGACTAGGGCTTTCAACTACATGCATGGGCTTTGGTCCATTGGGCTTACAAGGTTTGGGTTCCGCAAACAGGATTCAGGCTTTCACGTGGGCTTACTCCTTTTGATGCATCTTTTAAGGTACTAGGCTTGCGGTTGGTAAAATTGCTAATTCTCGGGTGGATGTGCCTAAAACGCAAGGTTTAGGCTGGATCCACCTCCGAAGTTAACAGGTTAACAACGAATACCGTGGATAATTTGGGTAGAAAGCTGGTGAAGAAGAAGAAATGCAGTATGGAGCAAGAATTTAGAGAAAAATAAAAAATAAAGGAAAGCAAATAAACAAACAAGGACGATTAAAGAATTTTCCGACGGCTTTCTAACCAAATTTATTTCCAATTTTAGAAAACGTAGATTTTTAGAGTTAATTTCTAATTGCAACCGACTAGTTATCAAAATAACCGGGGATTAGCGGGTGCAGTCCCCAGCGGAGTCGCCAATCTGTTTTCGTACCGGCCCCGTGCGACCCGAAAACATCACTTTAGTTTTGATTTTTTATGGAAAGTGATTTTATTATGAAAAAGTGGTGACAAAACATTTTATTGGATACGATGCAGATAAATCGGTTTTATAAAACATTTTGAGTCGCCACCCATTATTTCGGCAATGGAACCCATTATTTCGGCAATGGAACCATTTCCAATTTTATAAAAAGTGACTCCATTTTAAACCCAATTTTATTTAAAGCCAAATTATTAAAAAAACTGGTCAGGCGCACCAATGCGATTTTTGGGTAAGGGAATTGAGTACGTCGGCCCGTTGGAAGCCGACGCCCGGAAAAACCGGCATCTTTTAATCTACGATCTCTAATTTATTTTTAGTTAGAAAAACCAAATTATTAATTTACTTAAACCCAACCCAAATGAATCGGACCGAGTTCTTATATGGAAAATTAATTAATCGTCCCAATCAAATCCAATTAGTGCATTTAAAATCATTCAAACCATTCAAACCAAAGTAATTGAACCAAATAAATAAAAGACCCGCTCTTGCCTTATGGTTCAAGGTGGGCTACAAACTGAACCTAAAAACACATTCTAGCTAATTTGGAATCAAACCCAAAAACCCACAAACCAAAATCATGCATAATTACATTTTAGTATTCTAAACCTAATTGAATTGCAATCTGTTCATAATTGGTGTCATCTTCGGATTTATTGGAGAAATTAAAATAATTTTGTACAAAATTTATTAATTTTTTTTAAAAAAAAATACAAAAATCATTTCTGGAATCCTCGTACAGTAGGCGTCACACAGCTGTTTTTTGGAAAAACAGTCGCATTTGACGGATTCCAAATATCACGTGATGGGAACTTACTAAAAATAGAACAGCTGCGTCACGCAGCTAGTAGTTCCGTGACCTAACTGTTCATAATCTGGAAAACAGAATACTGGGCACGAAAATAAAATTTTGGAGATGAACAGTTCCGTCACGCATTTTCCATGTCCGTTACGGATCAGTAGCTGCGTGACGCAACTGATCTAGGTAAAGAAATAACATTTTGGACATGAACAGCTTTGTCACACATCTGCCAGATCCGTTACGAATCCACTGGCTGCGTGATGCGGCTGCTCTGGTATGAGCTCTGTTTTAAATGATTTGTTTAGATCATTCTTTTATTTAAATATGCTTTAAAAGGATCGAAAATGACCACAGATGAACAAAATACAGTTTAACTAAGATTACTAAGATTAAACTACTAAAACAATAACAAAATAAATTAATAATAAATTAAAATACAAAAAGCTGTAAAGAAATCTAACCTAATCCCTCAGATTTGAGGATTGTAATGGCTTAAATGCCTTTAACGAATGATGTTAAGGCGCTCCAGGAAGGCTTTGTCAACAATGGATTTAAAGCAAATCACTTCCTTTTTCTCTAATTGATTTTCTCTTATTTTTGTTTTCACCCTAATTGATATCTAATGGCTATTTTTCTTCAAAGGAACTCAAAAGAGTCTCTGGAGAAAAACCTAGCCGAAAATGTGTTTTTTTAGACGCCCTCCAAACTTTTTTTTTTGCCACTGAGAAAAAGATGAATTTATAGAAGTTAGGCAACAGAGCGTAGCTGCGTCACGCATCTCTCGAATGCGTGACGAACCCGCTAGCTGCGTGATGCAGCTGTCTTTCTGGACCACAGCCAAGTGTGGCATGTCGTCATATTGGTGATGTCATACAAATCGGAGCTGCGTGATGCAGCTGACAGTGCCGTCACGCAACTGATAGCTGCGTGACGCAACTCTGATGCACCCAGACACTTAAAATCGATTTAATTTAAATCCTTGGCTTTGATTAAAAGACTTCTAGATAGCTCATAATCCTTGGATTAAAAGACTTCTAGATAGCATTAACCTTTCATTCTGTATCCTCGTATCCTCATCGGATCAGGCAGGGGCATAAAGACACGCGTCAAAATCACTGACAGGGGAATCCATTATTTCAAACTAAAGTATGCAGGAGCCACGTACCAAAGGTTGGTTAATAGCATATTTTAAGACCAAATTGGGCGAACCATGGAAGTATATGTAGAGACATGATAATAAAGAGTATCCGAGCTGCTGACCATCTTAGAGACCTACAGGAAGTGTTTGAAATCTTGATCAAGTTTAACATGAAGGTCAACAAAGACAAATGCATATTCAAAGTTAAGGCAGGGAAGTTCCTAGGTTTCATGATATCATAAAGGGGGATTAAGGTGAACCCTGAAAAGATCAAGGCAATTCTGGAGATACAAGCACCCACTGGCATCCATGAAGTCCAACAGTTGAATGGTCGAATTACAGCCTTAGGGCGATTTATTTCCTACTCAGCCAATAGGTTTATGCCATTCTACCAAACCCTAAAATGATTGAAGGGTTTCTAGTGGGATGACAAACACCAACTCGCTTTTGAAAAGATTAAGGATTTTTTGTCTTCCGCTCCTCTTTTAAGTAGACCAAAAATGATGAACCCTATACTTGTATTTAGCTACTACTGAAAATTTTTTGGCTTTGATATTGATTAGAGAGGAAGAGGGTGAATGGTACCTCGTTTATTACATTAGCAAAGTCCTTAAGGGCTCTGAGCTGCGGTATCCAAATATCGAAAAGCTAGCATTCGCCATCCTGACTCCGGCGAACTGGTTGCGCTGCTACTTCTGATCTCAAACTATAATTGTCGAAACTAACCACCCCCTCAAAAAGATCTTACACCGAGCTGAAACTTTTAGCAGATTGGTGGAATGGTCAATCAGGTTAGGAGAATTTGATATCAGGTACGCTCCTCATATCGCAATGAACGAGCAGGTACTTGCGGACTTTATGGTCGAGTTTTCTAGAGAAGATGAGAAGGGCGAGCATGAAGTCGAACTATCGAGCCCTAATTATAGTACTTTGCAGTTGCATATAGATGGGGCCTTAGGGAGCTTGGGGGCAGCATCAGGGGTAATCTTACAAGGGCCAGGGAAGATAAAGATACAGTAGGTCATGCACCTGAACTTTTCGACAACTAATAATGGTGCCGAATATGAAGGTTTAGTATAGGGCTTAAGTTGGCCCTCGAGGTACGCACTTTAGTTCTCCATATTTTCCTAGACTCACAACTGTTAGTCAAACAAATTACAGGTACATTCACCACAAAGGTGCCGAACCTAATCCAGTACCATTCTCTAGCCTTGTGTCTTTTACACAAATTAGAGGAAGAGGGCTGTATTGGGAAGATGACACGAATAGAATGGGCGAGCAATAAGGAAGCAGATGTCGTAGCCAAAGCTGTAGCTCGAGAAGATGATTTGCTAAGAGAAGTGATTATTGAACACCAAACTTGACTAAGCTATGAGACGAGAGAAGTCCTAGTATCCCAACATAACAGCAATCAATCATTAATTTCTTATAGAATGATGTTAGACGAAGTGATAAATAAGAGGCGATCAAACTTTGTAGGAAAGCGGCGAACTATGCAATGGAAAATAGAGAGCTTTACAAGAGATATAAAATAACACCCTTGGGCGAAGTGTGTAACTGAAGAAATGACAATTATATTATAAGGGAGATCTATGAGGGTGTTTGTGGGGCATATGAGGGCTCGGATGCTATACTTAGAAAGATTCAGCTATTGGGATACTTTTGTCCAACAATGAAGAAAGATGTTCGCCAACATGTTTGCCATTGTAATGCTTGCCAAAAGTATGACCGGGTTCCTAGAAAACCATCCTTAGAACTATAACCTTTAAGTTCGACCTGGCCTTTTGCTCAATAAGGAATAGACATTCTAAGGTCGTTTCCTGCAACAATCGGGCAAAGGCAGTTTATGGTAGTCTCCATTGATCACTTCTCTAAATGGGTATAAGCCGAAGCCCTAAGCACCATTACTCTAGCTCGGGTTATCAATTTTTTCAAGAACAATGTGATATTCAGGTATGTCGTGCTCCACAAGATTGTTACTACAATGGATAGCAATTTGATTCAGGAGCCTTCAGAAATTTTGTGAAGAATGGCATATCAAACTCCACTTTACATCAGTAGCTCACCTGCAAACCAATAGCCTTACCAAAGTCACCAATGGAACTATCATGCAAGGCTTAAAGAAGAGGTTGGATGGAGAAAAGGCTAATTGGGCGGATAAACTAGACAGTGTACTGTGGGTTTATTGAACTACCCCTCGGCAAGTAACAGGGCAAACCCCCTTCTCCTTATTGTACGGGACGAAAGTGGTAGTGCTAGTAGAAATAGGCATACCCAACAAATGAACAAGAGTGTATGAAGAGCTCGATAGCAATGAAAGCCTAAAGATCAACTTAGACTTAGTAGAGGAACTTAAAGATGACGCGCAGTCTGAGTTGAAGCATATAAGCAGAGGGTGAGGAGATACTTCAATAGGCAAGTTCAAAACATGCAATTTAGAGGAGACAGAGTATGACATAAGGCAGAAATCACCAAAGGTTCGGCAAGTGTAGGTAAATTAGGGCAGGACAGAGTATAAAGTCTCGAAGCAGTTGGGCTTGATCACATACAAGCTGAGGAAGATTGAAGGAGCCGAGCTACCTCGGATATGAAATGCTAATAATCTAAAAAAGGCATATTGTACCTCCACTTAGTAATATGTAAAGTAGTTTTATACTTGAATAATAATAAGGCCTCAGGTTTTTCACTTAATGTATCATGCCCCCCAAAAAGGCATATTGTACCTCCACTTAGTAATATGTAAAGTAGTTTTATACTTGAATAATAATAAGGCCTCAGGTTTTTCACTTAATGTATCATGCCCCCCAAAATATATAAGGAGCATGATACATTGAATTTTTCCTGAAGAATCTTACTTTAAATATTCTTACGTTTGGCTTGAAAAATACCTAGCTCGCCCAAGTGACCTAACGGTCCAATTTCATTAAGCCCAAAGCTCGGACATACTTAGCTCGCTAAGTGATCTATGCGGTCCAATTTCATTAGGTCCATAGCTCAGACATACTTAGCTTGCTAAGTGACCTAAGCGGTCCAATTTCATTAAGTCCATAGCCGGACATACTTAGCTCGACAAGTGACCTAAGCGGCCCAATTTCACTAAGTCCATAGCTCAGACATACCTAACGCGCCTAATGACCTAAGTAGTCATATTCGTTAAGTGCATAGCTTGGACATACACAGTTCATTTATGTAAAAGCTAAGTATAAATATTGATATGATAAAGAAGAACACTCATTTAACAAAACACTTAGAAGAATAGCACAACATATAAAAACAACCTCTTTGCTTCTCCATTAAATCAAAAAATGTTACAAAGGTTAAGGCAAAAGATCCTACTACAAGCTAAGTACAAATATATAACCTAGGCTACATCATCATCACGCCCCTCAGAGGAGATGGCATGGACATCTGCATCCCCTTTCGACCGAGGAGACAAACTCTCCTTACTTGGATCATCATCGCCCTCGGCCTCCTCGCCACCCTTATCTTCTTCATTAGCCTCGTTGGGATAAATGTCATCCACCCAACTCCAATCTACCTTAGGCCACCTCGCCTTTAGATTTGACAAAATGTTCACCCTCAAGCTTAAGCACGCCCTGGCTAAGTTATCCTCCTCAACCCCTTCCTAATCCCTATACCTTTGCAGCTCCTTCTCCATCTCCTTAGCCTTGTTCTCGAAATCGCTGACCTTGCTCTCCAGGTCCTTATTCTTGTTAATCAACTCCCAATTCTCCTCTCTCAATTTTTCTATATCAGCATCTCGAGCTACAATCTATGCCTTATGTTGAGCCTCCTATTCCCTCATAGTGATCTCAACATCCTTCAAGGCGTCCTCTATCTGATTCTTCTTTACTTCCATCTCGGTATAACCTAATTTTAACTTGGTTATCTAAGCAAATTGCATGCTATTAGCATTGATGGCCTGAAATAAGCACTGGTTCAACAAGTCATTGGTCACCATATCGTCCAGGTGCTCGTAGTAATGAACTTGATTGGAAAGAGCCAATTCTGAGACATTTCTTGGCTAGGCCCATCTTCTTGAAGACTGCAACTCGCCCCATACTTATGTATAAAATAGCTATGGATGTCCAGAGGCCTTGAAGGAATATGGGGAGGCATTGGAGGAGGCGTAAGAATGGGTATCTCCATTTGTCTTTTTCAGGGTGGCTCGATCGATGGGTTTGAAGGAGGCAACTCGGATTGTGCAACCTCGGTAGTTTGATCAACACTAGCTAAAGGAGTGTCTAGTACCATCAAAGGCACCTCTTTTCCCAAACTCTCCGCAGCAGCTTTTTTCTTTTTCATCGCTTCGGCAACTTTGGCAAGCTTGGAGCTCTTCGATTTTTTCGAGGCCATCTCTGCAATAAAAAAGAATAAAAAGAAAAAATAAAATTAAAGAGTGTTAGTACAAGGGCGATACTTAAAATAAATAGAAGCAGTATATACTAGAAACGAAAGACTGGGGGCCTATGGGTCTACTATAAGGGTGAACTTGATAGCCCTCAGCAATAATTTGCTTCAAATTCACCGTTCTCAATCCTCTAGACTTTATCAACTCTACACATCAAATCATCATAGGTAGGCGAAGAGGAGTGCCGCTTTGCGAGTTCGCCAGACCACTAGGTAGGAACAATGAACCCTCCAGCTCGGTGAATAACTAAAAACTTATGCTTCCAATTCTTTAAAGACAATATCTTTGAAGACTTATAAAAAAGGTTGCAATCTTTTCTAGCTTGGAGGAAGCAATGATCCCCAGTCGGCTGATGTTGCACTCGATAAAGTATATCCGTAACCCGAGCCATTAATGTAGTGCCATTTTTACGCATTAGCTCAGCAATCCCACATAATAACCTCAGGCTGTTGGGATGTAATTGACTGATAGTAATCCCATGCTCGTTGAAAAATGACCTTAGGGGCTCAAAGAGAGGAAACTGAACCCTAGAGCGAAGATCCTCTTCGTACAGTATCATAAACTCTTCATCATCCAAAGGGGTGTTGGCTCGCACATCTAGCCCAGGGCGAGTCAGTTTGTACTATGGACTGAGGTCGTACTTTGTAGAAATGGCAAGGAGCTCACCCTTACTAATGTCTGAAGGCACATTAGATACTCTGATGTTCTCCGTCCTATCCCTTGCTTCGCCCCCTCAATCTTGTTGGCCTCAATGATCTCGTCCTCAGAAAGCTTAGCTAGAGTAGGCATCTCCTCATCACTAGGTGAACCCATAGCACCCCCGAAAAACAGGTAAAAAGAAAGACAAAAAGAAAGAAACCTACTCTGGAGAAAACTTTAGAGAGAGAGAGAGACTGAGAAAAGCAATTTAGAGAGAGAAGCTTTGAAGATAGAAAACGAAGTTGTGGAAGCAAATGAAAGCAAAATGACCTCTATATATAGGAAGGGGCGAGATACCGAAAGGTCACACCCCTCAAATGCCTCTTAAATATCCCTCGACTAACGAATCGACTCCTTATTCCTCGCATCAAAAGAGTTGTCTTTTTTTGACATAAATGGTACACATAAAATAATGTAAATACAATAAAAATGATAAGAAAAATACACTTACTTAGAACCCCTTTCTTTTGGACATAAATGACCAAAAAACTAGTGGAGACTAATGTTAATATATAATAATAAAATATGTTAAAATAATAATATTAGACTTCTAAATAAACTTAAATTAATAAGTAATACAAGAGTCATAATCCTTATTTTAACACAATGACCCCAGATCCAATATATATACTCCAAATTTACCCCAAGAACGAGTTAATTCACAATTTACTCAATCCACAATTTCTGAGAGCTTAACAATTATTTTTAGGTTTTTAATATAAAGTAGTTAAGTACTTTTGCAATAAAATTATAAATATAATTGATTTAATATTGTATTCAATCAAAACCTCTACAATAGGATTTTCATTCTTAATTAAGATTGGATATAATTTTTCAGTATGATTTCTAATATATATTTGATTTAATGTTAACAAAACATATATAAGATTGGATATTAATTTTTCAGTATTGATTTCTAATATATATTTGATTTAATGGTTAACAAAAACATATATAATATATTATATATATATATAGAGAGAGAGAAGAGAGAGAGAGAAAGAGAGAGAGAGAGGAGAAGAGAGAGAGAGAAGAGAGTTATTTAATTTAATTTAGTATTATTAGGAATCTTATATATTTGGAATATATTTGATTAGTTTATTACATTTTGTAATACTTTAAATATTATTTAATATTAACTAACATTTTGCATGTATTTATTGTCAAGCGAATACAAATTTCAATTAACTAATACAAACTATATTTACAAAAGTAAATGTTGTTTATTTCCTACTTTTTTCGAATTAATAAATTTATTTATTCAAAATTAAATTATCTTTATTTTTTCAACCAATAAAATTAAAATTCTTAAAATTTTATATTCTTACCATATATACCTTATATAATATAATTTATTATTTTATCCAATAGAATTTATATTTAAATAAGAAATTCATATCTTTAATGATTAAATTAACTTTATTTTTCAACCAATAAAATTAAAATTCTTAAAGTTTTATATTCTTACCATATATATATATCTTATATAATATATAATTTATTTATTGTTATTTCAAGTAGAAATTTATATTAAAATAGGAATTAAAAATCCTTAATAATTAAATTTAGCTTTATTTTCTCGACAATTAATTAAAATCCTTAATATTTTATAGAAAAAATTATTTACAGATATTATAACTTATTAAACTTCCTATAGTTGCTAGAACATACTTAATAAATATAAATAAAAATTATTCTATTAATTTATAAATAAAGAAAGTTAAGATTATACTTACTGCATGAAGAAGAAATGATTGCAAATTCAATAATTTCAAATTAGTAAAGTTTGATATAATAATTTTTGATAATCAAAAGCAACAAATTCGTGATAGTCAAAGGTAACAAATTCTTGATAATCAAAACTCAAAAACAATTAAAATCAAATGGATATATAGTGATATGATAGGACAAAATCCTAATTAGAATAGTATTAAAGGGCAAATTTCTAATTAGAGTGGGATTAAATTTATAATATTAAAATAATAAAAATAATAAATTGAAATCATAATTAGAGTATGATTAAAGTCAAATTTTTAATTAGAATGAAATTAAATTTATAATATTAATAAAAAAGAGCCAACAACAAGATATTAAATCGTAGTGTTTTTATATGTATAGAAATTTCAAAAGTTTCCTAATTAGAATAGGACTAAATTATTTTTAACGATATTTTTAATTAATCAACTAATAAAATACTGTACTCTGTTGGAAATGTGTTGATGTTCTAATTTCATACGATGACAATAATTTAAGAAGATGCAATTGCAGAAAGTAGGCTGAAAAATTGAATGTGAAGGGCCCATTGAACTTGTGTCCAAAACTCTGTTCCACCTCTACCTGGGCCCAGTCTTTTATGAGCATCTTTCTATTATTTTTTTTTTTTCACAGATAAAATACTGTAATGGTTTTCAACCCATTTGCATCCTTATGGTTAAAGGATGATCCACCAGTATCATTCCTTGGCCCATTGTAAAGGTCATTATAAAACCCATCCTCGAAGAATAGGTATGTCAAGTTTAATGAAATTACACCCATCCCGTTGTAAGTCCCTTTTTGAGTTGATTGTTGGGCAGTGAAGGGTATAACCAGGCGATGATCCCTAAATTGTTGGTATCAGAGCCAAAGGATTTAGTATATTATACACTGATAGTAAATCTATTATGATAGAGGAAGCCGACTGAAATACCGTGGAAAGGTTTGGGTATGCCTACTGAACCCGTTGTAAGTCCCGTTTTAAAGCTCTTAAATTTCTACAGTAATTGTTCCTGATAAAAATGGTTTTAAGATCTCTACAGTAAATGTTTCTACAGTTGCTAAAAACCTCAATATTTTAACTAAAAAAGATATGAAAAAAAAGATTATTAAATGAAAAACTAAAATAAAAAAACTTAATTAAAAATGGAAGCAGATTTCAAAACTTTATCCTTTTTGAAGAATTAAAAATCTGAATTAAAATCTGAATATTTAGACTATAAACTAAATAGGCAAAATGAAATAAAATTCTTTGATTGGTATAACTTAATTAAAGAAAATCAATCTGATAAAAGTGTAAATCCAGTAACATGTCTAGCATCACAATTGATTTGTAAAAATGATCACACACAAACATCTACATCTCCTAAAAAACATAAGGAAAAATCAATTAAAAAATCGTATAAAGATTTAAATTGTTATATTTGTGGAAAACACGGTCATACAGCTAAAGTTTGTAAATGCACTAAAAAATCGAAGAAAATTTCGTATAACAAATCAAAAATCATAACTTGTTATCATTGTGGTAAAATCGGACACACAACTAAATTTTGTAAACTTTTACTCAAACAAAATAAATTAAGTACTACAGATTTAATAAAAGAAGAACCAATAATAAATGAAAAACACATTGTAAATGAAAGTGTAAAAGGTAAAGAAAAAATTCAATCTCATGTTTTTAAACCATATCACATTTCACAGTCTCATAAACAAGAATTTGTCCACATATTAAAAGATCAATCTACCCAACTAGTAGCTCCTGACACCCCTCAGGCTTCTCCAACTATAAACATTATAGAAGAACATTCTGATTTTGAGTCTGGATCACAAGACGAAAACTCAGAAGATATAAAACAATTTGGATATAAACAATTTGACATAAATCAATAAATGCATCATAGGGAATTATAAATTAGAGCACCTGATTTAGGTATAATTAATAAACCGACACTACAGTCAATTTAAATATAATGCGTTCAACAATCTATGAATGTGGACATAGATTGGTTAAGTGAATATAATAATATTAAGTCTTTGCAACAAATGACAATGGCTGCAAATTGCTTATAACTCAGTAGTCAATTATATCTTGATAAAACTATAGCAGAAATCTTAATTGCTGGGCTTTACCGGGGCCAATTAAAGGTATGGTGGGATTATCATCCACTTTGAAAAACAAACTGAAGGAACATTCAAATTTCAAATTTAAAATTGATGAAGTTTGAGGCAACCTATATATTGATGAAAATGGTTGATGTAATACAAAATTGGCAGTGTTCCATCTTTATATCTTACTATTCATTACATTTTATAGGAGGATCCATCTCACATAAAAGATAAAAATGCGGAATTAACTAAGTAATCTTAATGTAGACATTAGGGATTTTCAAAAATTATAAAAACCATCTTTCTCACCCCGATTTAATGTAAGGATAGTTCAAGTCAAGATTTTGGAAAAGAAAAATTCTTGGCGGGATTACCTTATTTTTTGGGAAAGAAAAAGTTAGGAATTTTATTAAAACAGCAAACATTGTAATCCTATACCTTATATGAAATTAAACATATGGTCAATTTAATTAGTATTAATTTATAAAAGAAGTCTACAAAATCTTGTCATGATTTGAAACTTCAAAGCGAAATTTTAAAATATGGAAAATGCGTAAAACTGAAAGAGAATTAGCGATTTATTGTAAACAATTTGATTATTGACATACAATCTCCTCCAAGATGTGATGGCCAGTGTTCTAGATCACATAAACCTAATAAAAATTCTAACGACATTATAAAGATAAATCTTATCAAAACTGACAAATTTGATTCTAATAAAGAAAATATCATAAAACTTCTTATAACGATTGACTGTTATACATGTGGTAAGAAGGGACATACGTCTAACTTTTGTAAATTCAATCAAAAATTAAATGCATTAAATTTGGAAAAAGAAGTTTTGAATAAAATCACATTACAATGTTCCTAGGATAAGATGTCACACAAATGTCATGAAACAGTAAATTAAGAAGACTTAAAGGAGGCTGTTCAAAAACATGCAAGCCAGTAGTCAAATTCACTTCATAATGAGCAAGCCAATTAGCCAAATTGTTTCCTTCTCTATAAACATGAGTTACTACCACCGACCAACTGCGTGAAAGCATGGCCTTAATATTCCAAACAAGGTTCGCAATTGAAAAGGGAGGAGCAACATCTCCGGTCACTAAAAACACTACCTGTTGATTATCCACCTTCACTAGAAGACGCTGAATGTGAGCACCCCAAGCCACTGTGAGGCCTAAAAACAAGACCCATATTTCTACAGCCATAATAGAGCACTGACCAAGATTGGCTGCATAACCCACGACCCAATTCCCTGAAAACCTGATAGGTCTTATTGTTATAGCATTTTTAATATAATTTTTATTAGGATTTTTAATGTTTTTAATTACTTTAATTAGTTTTTGCTTAGATTTGTTTATGTTTTTAATTAAGTTTCCTTGATTCTTGAGAAGCTTGATTTGAAGGATTTTTAGCGGGAAAATAGCCAAAATTTGCATCAAAGGTTGGAGCTGAAAAATGGAGATAAAAGCTCAACATAGCCAAGTCAGTAAAATACATGGCCTGACTGTGTCAGACGCTATGGCTGTGTCTCCATGAAAGCTGAAAATTCAAGTGGGCCGAATTTAATTATTTAGCCTGTGTAGATTTGAAGTCTGGACGTGTCTTATGCACGGAGCTACATGAGAATAGTATAAGACTTACCTTGTTTGAGTTCCAGCCTATTTGATAAAAGAATACTCCTATTGGGAAGAAATACAACATAAAATCAGTTTTCTACTCAAATAATATTTTTTCCTAATTAGGCCAGCTAGTTTTCTACTCGGATACAAAGACACCCTACAAAGTCTATATAAAGATTCGGGCCCTGGGTAATAATTATAGGTATATTAGTCCAAAGCCCAAATAAAATAGGCCCAAAATGGTCTCAATAATATTTGGCATTAAAAAGATTAAAATGGTATATTATCATCATCACCTTCCACATGGGGTGATAGTGCAAAATTTCATGATGATATTTCCATTATTACAGTCAAAAGATTAAAAGGAAAAATGAAAGGAAAAGAAAAGTGATTAATAAAAAAGAAAGTAAAAAGAAGGACAGCTTCATTGTCCTCATTCTTCTTGTAAAAGGCAGAAGAAACCTAATTCCTTCCAACTTTCAATTATTTTTTGAAAAACGACCAAACGCATCTATTCAAACTGATCATATGGCAGACCAAAGACTATTTATACACAGTAAAGGTCAAAACCACTATTTCAGACACAGGAAGCCAAGCTTACGTATTCCAACAGT
>NW_023591300.1:0-29094 GCF_014843425.1 Jatropha curcas | reverse complement strand
ACTAATCCTTTCACCAATCACGGGCGATAAATGCTCCGGTTGCCCTGACTAGGGGAATTGATCGATTACCTTTTCAAACTATTTCCTAGAAAATGAATGACATCTGTTGTCCTGGAAATATTTTGCTGATGCCTGGGACAACAAGCCAGAAAGGCAATAAACTGAAACTAGAAAGTGGAAGGACTTCATGCCAGCCCAAGTCCTCTTTTGACGAGAGTTGCGGTCATTACAGGGAAATGATTTGGGAACCAAAGAACCTGCCTGAAGCTGATCAAGCCGCTACCAAAGGGCCTCTCCCAACTGGTACGCCGAGGAGGAGCGCGCTGCTGATAAACACCCCTTCCCGAGTCAAAAACCTTAGAAGTCAAAGTCTGTAATTTTCAAGTCCTTGTATTGCAGTCTGAGTCTGACCCGCGTCTGAAAACCGCAGCAGAAGTCCAGTTCCAGTTCTGGAAGTCGTCTGTGTCAAGAATTTAGAAAATCCAGACTTAAATTTTGATGTAATTTTTGAGGCACGATTCCGTTGTAATCAATAAGAGCTTGCAAATTTTATTGGGGCTACCCCGCGTGTCTATCTTTCTCCAAGCATTTTCAAAGCAAAAATGATTGAAAATCAAATAAAAGAAATTAAATGATGAAAATCAAATAAAAGAAATAAAAAATGAAAAAGAAAAAATAATAATTGGCAAAGAAGAAAATGAACATACATACATTGCATCTGACTGTGTAAACAGGGAACATGTCATTGAATGCTTGAAGAAGTTTGCCGATTTCTTCATGTGGAAGGCAAGTGACATCACGGGAATTGACCCGACAATAGCGGTGCATAAGATTCCAATATACCCTGAGGCTAAGCCGGTAAAACAGAAGCTAAGAAGGGTGAAAACAGAATGGTCCTTGAAAATCAAGGAGGAAGTAGCCAAGCAACTGGAAAATAAGTTCATAGATCCTATTGCCTACCCGACGTGGTTAGCAAATATTGTGCCGGTGCCAAGAAAAGATGGGCAAAAGGTTTCAGGGGAATGTGTGATGGATTACCGGGGATTTGAATTAAAGCATTGTCCGAAGGGACGACTTACCCCCTGCACATATTGACTTGTTGGGTCGGACCCAAATAGGCAAGACACAAAAAACAACACACGAAGATAGGTTCTCCTTTGACCGATTCTCATTGTCGGGTACAATCAAATTTTAATGATCATTTGCCAGACAAAGAGAAAAACGAACAATTCATCACGGAGTGCGGGAAACCCTACTGCTGATAGGGTTATTGCCTTATTTGGGGCTCAAAATGCCCGGTGGCAACCTATTCAAAAGAATGGCAAACGGAACCCATCTTTCCATGACATTGATTCACAAAGGAAGTATGAAGTGTAATGTGGACGAGTTTATGCGGTTGTTTAAATTAAAAACAAGCTAAAGAACATCAGCAGCACTTGAGAAGTTTCTTCCTTTGACTTCGAAAGTACAATTTAAAAGCTCAACCCGGCAAAATGTCTGTTCTTTAGAGCTACATCCGGAGTTATTTCTGGGGCCATATGGTTAGTCGGAAGGGCATAGAGGATGACCCTTCAAAAAAAGCTAAAGCCATTCTTGGAAATTGCCAGCACCGGAAGACGGCAAAAAAGAAGTTCGGGGTTTCCTGGGGGTTTCCTGGGAAGGCTACAGTACATCAGCCGGTTCATTAATCAATTGGCTGATACTTGTGGTCCGATCTTCAAATTACTCAGGAAAGGGGTATCCGTAAAATGGAATGAAGATTGTCAGAAAGCCTTTGATCAGGTCAAACAATATTCACTATCTCCGCCAGTCTTGCAACCACCAAGGCTAGGAAAACCTTTGCTATTGTACCTATCAGTGATAGAAGAAGCGATGGATGCAATGCTAGCTCAACAAGCAGAAGACACCAGGGTAGAAAATGCCGTGTACTACCTTAGCAAAAGGATGCTAGACTATGAGCTTAGACTACGAGCTAAAAATACAATAAGATAGAGAAGTTTGTTGTCTGGCTATTCTAGTTTTGGGCTTGTAACAAAAAGCTGCAGCCCCACTACCTACCTCGTCCTACACCACATACGGTTATTTCTGAATCGAAAACCCACTTGAAATCTCCTTATTGGAGAGGGCCGTTCTGACAGTAAGATGGTAAGTGGGTGTTCGGTTGCTCGCAGCCTATGATTTAAAAAATTTGTGACAACGGAAGGCAGTGAAGGCGGGAGCCTTGGCTGGAATCAATTAGCAAGGAATTACCGATCGAAGACCCAAATGCCGGAGCGTAAAATTTTCCTGAGGAAGACCTTGTTGCAGCTTTGGAAAGGTTTGAAGTCTGGGAAATTGGTGTACTTCGATGTGGAGCTTACCAAACTTACCATGGAAAATGGGTGGAGTCGTTTCCAAAAACTCCTTGTTTGGAAGGAATACGTTTTCCCAATCGCAGTCAAATTTTAGGATTTTGGACTGCACCAAACAATGAAAGCCGAGTATGAAGATTGCATTTAAAGGGGTTAGATGCAGCCCTGGAAAATGAAAATAAAGGTCCTCAAGGTTTTCCGGGGATACCAATTTTTAATTAGTTCTCCCAAGCTTTGAGAAAAAGTGGGAAAATTAAGGAAAGAGCGTATTGGTTCCTTTTCCCTTACAACGCTTGGACGAGGTTGGCTCAGCAATTTGAGGGATTTATTTCCTTTCCAACATTTATCCTTCCACTACTTGCCGCGAGCCAAAAATCAGTTTGCTGATGCTCTGGCTACCTTGGCCTCCATGGTTAATGTAGGGGGAGACCAAGTCATATGACCTCTGACAGTTCGGCTATAGAAACAGCCAGCACATATCATGAATTTGGTGGATGACAAGCCCTGATATTGGGATATATAGAATTATCGTCAGAATGAAGCCTACCCGGAGGGATCCACCAGGACTGATCAATGGACATTGAGACAGTTAACATCTAGATATTTCCTTACTGTGGGAGTTCTGTATAAAAGAAGTTGGAATGGCCTGCACCTAAGGTGCGTTGATGAGGTAGAAGCTCAAACCATCATGGATTCCTTACATAATGGGGAGTCTGGTCCACACATGCACGGGATAGCCTTGGCTCAGAAAATCGTGAACCTGGGTTATAAAAATCAAATAACCCTGGTTTATTACTGGTCAACAGGTTATTACTGGTCAACCATGAATGCAGATTGCGTGAGGCACGCGTAGAAGTGCCACGAATGTCAAATTTTTGCTAAACTACAAAGACAGCCTCCAGTCAATTTGAATCCTATTGCTTCACCATGGCCTTTCACAACTTGGGGCATAGACGTGATTGGAAAAATTCACCCGAAGGCTTCTAATGGTCATCAATTTATCCTGGTTGCTATTGATTATTTCACTAAGTGGATCGAGGCAACCTCTTATTCAGTTTTAAATGCCAAGAAGGCAGCACAGTTTATTCGTACTAACATCCTTTGTTGGTACGGAACGCCATTCGAGATCATCACGGATAACGGGTCTCATTTTCAGAGTGAATTTTCTGACCTGCTAAAGCAAAAGAAAATTCGACATCATAAGTCCTCACCCTATCGTCCACAAACAAACGGAGCTGTAGAGGCTGCAAATAAGGCCATAAAAGTCATTCTGCAGAAGACGGCTAAAAAGCACAAAGCAATTTTGGCAAAAAGACAGTTTCAAAAAAGCATAAAGCTTTGGCATGAGCAGTTACCGAATGCCTATGGGGGATTATAGGGACTTTTCAATCAAGAATGCCCACTGCGAGGCAATCCGTATTCCTAGTGTATGGTATGGATGAAGCAGTGTTGCCCTAAATTGAGCTAGAAAGTTCTCAGGTCGGCCGGAGGGATTTATCTGCGAAAAGCCCAGGTCAGCCCCGAAAGCAGATTGCGCTAAGAATTATCATTTTGCAACTCTTTGGTTTGGATGAAAAAATGATTGCAACGCGATCCAACCAGAACTCAAGTACCAGAGAAAGGATTGCACGGGACATTTTAATAAGAATAGTTCAAAGACCCGAAAATTGGAAGAAGGTTGTTTGGTCCTGAAGGAAATTAGACAAGCCGATCATGACCCACGTGGGCAAGTTTTCGTCTCTTCATTGGGCTGGACCCCTATGTTGTTGAAGGAAAAATAGTGTTCTTGGCGGAGCCGTCATTTTGACTGATTTGGATCGGTTTTGAATTCACGAATCCATTGTAATTTAGATCAATTAAAACAGATTATTTTGTATAATAAGCATATGCATGAATTGTTAAAAAGAGCCTTACATTAGACCATGATCCCCCGGAAAAAGAAAAATTATAGTATCGCGAGATATGGTAGGCAAGCCCTCTTTGGGGCGCGTCTAAGACACTTAATGAAACAAATTCATTTTCATAATTTTCATTTCTTCTTTGCCCAAAAAAAAAAAAAAAAAAAGGAAAGAAAGAAAAAGAAAAAAAACCCGCTAAGTCGAAAAACCCGAAAGGGCGGCTTAGGGCAAAAATTTAGCAGCTTGAATAAAAATTAAAGTTTGCGAAAAATGCTTGGGGGAAAGGCTACAAGGTTTCAAATGACCTTTCCCAATTAAAGCAAACAAAGTCAAACCAGTTCCGAAGTTCAAGCAGGAAAGGTCAAAAGAGTCTAGAAAAAATTAAAATAAATAATGAAGTCTAAATCCAAGTCCAGAGAAAAAAAACCAAAACATACATCGAAAGCAAAAGAACAAAAATCCAAAAATTCCAAGGGTCAAAGTTCCCAATTAAAAAGTCAAAATAAGCGGAAAAAACAATTAAAAGTCCAAAAGCCTATTAAGGAGGTTCTAGGTTGTCCCGTGCCTCCCGTGGGCAAAACATTCCTCCGAGTTCATCCAATTAGCTGTTGAAACTCTTCTCCAAACCCTTCGCCCTGTCCGAGGAGGCCAACACAATTTCTCCTCATCAGTCCCAAATCCGTTATCAGCGTCAGCCTGAGCCCCAACCTTCAAAGTTACACTCAGCAGTTGCGTTCCTCCTTGCCTTTCAACCGGCCAACAACGGCATATGAACCAGGGGGTCCCGATACTCAGGAAGAAGTCTGGACACCAGCAGGATTAGGTAAAGCCTAAACCATATGATGGTCTCTAACCCAAGCCCTAAACCATATGATGGTCTCTAACCCAAGCCCTAAGGACGGCTCGGGTAACACCCGGAGTGATGGCTGAATCAGCTGAAATATCATCCACAATTGGAACAGTCTAGTCTATCCCTATCTGCCTCAAAACGCACAAGCACAGTGCCAAGTACAGTGTGTAAGGCCTAAAAGGTAAACTCAAGTATGGCGGAAGCTAACCTGGATAAAGCGGGTGATGTCATACCACGAAATAAACCACAATACCTCATTTGGACCCAACTCAATCAGCCATGAGGTCCATGCATCAGTAGACGGATGAGTGATCAAGATCCTCCGCATACCATACTGAGAGGGGTTGTAAGGCAAGCAAGTGGGAGCAGCAACCACTTGGAGGTGGTTCCTTTAACCAAACCTGAGTATTGGATCCTTTCTATTTACAAAGGAAAAGAACCAAAAGAAAGAAGAAAAAAAGGAAGAGGAAAAGGGAAAAATTACCTGGAGAATAATCGGCAGGAAGAGACCGTCAGTCATTCGCAAGCCTTAAAGGCCAGCTTCTGTCAATGGCTCCTGATTAGTCTCTGCCAGGCACAATTGCACGCCGATTTGCAAACCCATATCCCTCCATCTGCCGAATCATGGGGGCAGAGTTGCCAAATCCCCAAAGCCTGGAAGGTCCTTGTGAACAAGGAAGAAACCAGCTAATAAGCAGAAAAAAACCAAGGCTCCGCATTCTCCAGCCTCACCACAACGGCCGGAACTGAACACGTCAGGGGGTCGGTCTTGACGTGACCTCCGAAAAATTCGCCAATCAGGGGCAGCCAAAAAATTGCTTTCTGGTCACCAACAATCATTGGCCCTAGCTTGTGGCCTGCTGGAACTGAAACAGGCTTTCAACGACCGAAAACATACCCCAATTTTGACCTCATGCTTGGACTAAAGGGGCATTGGGATCGCCATCTATAGTAGCGCAGGAATTCCTCAAAAAGAAGGGCACATTCTCCTCCATCCATTGGCCCGAAACCAAAAAACGGTTTGGGCCTCCGGGTCCCAAAGGTCTAGGGAGGGGCCCGTAGAAAATCCCAGTCCAAATTACCACTCCCCTAAGGGTAACGATAGGAAGAAAAGACCGTTACCTCCCCCAAGTTTTGATCTTTTCGACTTTTGTGAGAGACTCTTAGGGTCCAGCTGTGCATGCTTAATTAACAGGTAAGTGCAGAAAAAAAAAATTCAAACATTTTGGCCCCTAAAGGCCCAAAAAATTCCGTAATTTGGCCCCAAAGGGCCCCAAATAATTTCCCAATTTGGCCCCAAAGGCGGCCCCCAAAAATGCCCAATTTGGCCACAAAAGGCCCAGAAGTTCCATTTTTGGCTCTATAGGCCCAAAAAATTTCTCAATTTGGCCCCAAAGGCCCAAAAATTCACATTTTGACCCTAAGGCCCAAAAATTCGCAATTTGGGCCCCAAAGGCTCAAAAAATGCCCCAATTTCGGGCCACAAAGGCCCAGAAGTTCACATTTTGGCCTCAAGGCCCAAAAATTCTTCAATTGGCTTCACATTTTGGCCCCAAAGGCCCAAAAGTTCACATTTTGGCCCCTAAGGCCCAAAAGTTCACATTTGGCCCCTAAGGCCCAAAAGTTCACATTTGGCCACATAGGCCCGGAAGTTCACATTTTGGCCCCTAAGGCCCAAAATTCCCAGTTTGGCCACATAGGCCCAAAAAGTTCACAGTTTGGCCCCTAAGGCCTAAAAAAAATCGAAAAAAAAAATCAAGGAAATAGCCAAAAGGCGGGACGTCTGGACGCGTCCGATTTTTCACCTTCAAAATTTATTTTCAGACAACCACCGACTCCCATAAATCATTTTTATGGTTGCCGGTGGGGGCAACTGTGAATACTCAAATTTTGAGGGCTCAAAAAGCCTATTTTTCCCGGACTGCAAAACAGTCGGCTGGATCGGAGGGCCGTTGGAAAAAGTTTCACCGAAAGTATTGCCAATATGGTACTTGGGAACCCATTCCAGAATTATTAAGGATCGCCAGAATTTGGTCTCGGAATATTTTTTGGAGGTATGGAAACTCCCGAAAAAAAAGGTTTTTGAACGTTAAGGGACCCACAAGCCCGCCGGCCACGGCGGCAGCGGCCGCCGGCTAAGCCCGGTTTCCCTATAAATACAGCCCATTCCACAGTTTTACTCACTCAGTTCTGTATTGACGGACGCTACCTTCTCCCCTTACGCTCCTTTTGTGGTTTTTTACTGTTTTTGCATTTAGTTGTGGTAGGCTTTTATTACTCTTGCCGTTGTGATAATTTGGCCACTTAAATTAAATTAATTCTAATTAATATTCCCCAAAACGAGGAGGCTTTAATTTGGAATTTCAAAGCTGAAGCTCAAGAAAGCGGCCGCACGACTTGACTCAGGTAATAACAAAACCCTGCTCATTTAATTTTAGCATTTCATGCATATTTTCTTCTTCTACTCCCCAATTACTGAATTAAAACTGCTGCATCAATGCCATTCACGTCATTCCAATAGGAAAATTAAACTGCCTCAATTTAAATTATGCATTAAGCTTAAATGGCCGGTTAATAATTAATCGTGGGTATTAAAGCCAGCGGAAAAAAGATCCAGACCAAAAACATTGGTCATCTAAGAATATCTAAAGATCTATCAATGGGATATGATGGCTTTATTTGAACAGTCCGGCTTAAGTCCAAATTAATCAAATAATTGTGGGCTAAATTAGCCTTAATTAAAAAACACGTGTTTTTTGGGGCAATTAAATTGCCTTATATTGGCAATTCAATTGATCACTTTTTGGCAAAACAAAATTGCCTATAATGGAATTAACCATTTTTTAGTGACAAATCGCTTTTAAATCAAAGCTTTGGGCCAAAAAAATGCCTGAATATAATTTCAATCTTTTTTTGGCTAAAAGCCTTAAAATCAATTCAATTTTGGCGACAAATCGCCCAATTCAAATACCCTTTTTGGCCAAAACCCAAATTGCCTTAAATCAACTCATTTTTGGCTAAAGCCTTCAATAATCACTCTTTGGGCAAACAAATTGCCTAAATCAATTTCATTTTGCTAAAAGCCTTCAAAAATAATCAATTTTGGCGACAATCGCCTAATCACATTCAACCGTGTTTGGCAACAAAATTGCCTAAATTCAATTTCTTTTTGGCTAAAAAGCCTTTAAATCAACACACTTTTGAGACAAAAAATAACGCCTAATCCAAATCAATCAATTTTTTGGCAAAAAATGCCTAAAACAAAAATGGCACGAAGGCATACACACACTCATTGCATTTAAGCATACCCATTTCAAAGGCCCTTTCAAAAAAAAAGGGGCCTTAATCCGAAACAACGTCGACTTTTGATCTATCCATTCCAAAGCGGAAAAGTACGTAGGCACGTTTTGGGATTTAAACCCGAGCGGCAAGTCAAACTCACCTTAAACATTTTCATGGTTCCAATCTTACCATTAATTCACCTTGCAACGGCATCATTCATTGGTTAGATTCCATCAGCATGACATTGGTCTTCGGATTTCCACCCTCGGGTTCGTAGATTATGCCTTAACTTTGGCGGATAATTAATCTAGTTAATTAGGTTAATTAAAATTAGAGTTCAAAACTTAGGGTATAATTAATCTAGTAATTAGGTTAATTAAAATTAGAGTCAACTTAGGGTTTTTTCCTAGTTTACCCTAAAATAATTAAACAAGGTGGCGACTCACCCATTCACGTGCATTTCTGCCCTTAGTCATATTCATCATATGCCTAGTATTCGGGGGAGGGGTTCACACATGGGAAGGATGCTTCTGTCAGCAGTGGTCCTATTGCTCGAGATATTACTGCCCAATGCTTTCTTCCTACCGATATGGGGCGGCTGGAGGCCATGGAGGAGGAATCTTTTATTGACCAGATAGACACTGGGCTCTTGACAATACTTAGAAAATACATACATACATATAATATATATTATATAATATATAATATATATTGTGGGACAATGATTGCTTATGAGAAGAATTTTTTTTTTTTAAGCTGCGATATATATTGTGACATGATTGCTTGAGAAATTTTTTTTTTTAGCTGGTGAGTGTGCACAACAATACTCATCACCGTGTAAGGGAGTGGCAGGAGTTGGTGGCAACTTTGACATAAGATCTGAAGGCTGAGCAAGCCAAGGTGGAAAATTGAGGGATACTGTCTAGACTCAGGCGCTGGAAAATAGCCGTTTCGCGGGCAAGTTGGAGGAAAAGATTCGAGCAATTTCTAAGGAGACGGATGCTCACTAGGACTGTTCTCTCAAGCTGGTCACTCAGGTGGAGCAATTGGCTAAGTAGGAGGAGGAGCAATCTGCTGTCATACGCCAGCTTTGCTCGAATCTATCTCAGGTTGAGGCTAATGCAGATGAGGCTACCCACTGTTAAATGATATGCTTCTGCATCAGGCAGACCTTATAATGGCCAAGCTTATAGCAACATTTCCAGATGAGGCTTGGAGTTTTATTGGTCGGATCGATGCTTACCAGGGCTTAGATGAAGGTGAGGATGCAGTTGATAGTACTAATATCGACCAGCTAGCTGAATCTGGTGCTTTGGCCTAGAATGCGCTGGACTCTGCTTAGGTCCTGACTCTCGGATATCCCAGTGTTTAAGGAGTGCCTTTTGTTCCTAATCTTATTGTGGACAGCTCGAGTGGTGCTGTAGGGCAATCTATAACTCTTGATGGTGTGCCTGAAGATCCTTCGACAGTAGAGTAGTTTCTTTGTGTTTATTTTGTTTGTACATATCTTGTCCTCTTCTTCTTTTTTGTAAGGAACTATAAGTACTGTGAATGACTAGTCCTTTATTTAATGTAGTCAAGTGCTTGCTTTTATGTGATCCTCTTTCGTTATGTCAGCTTTTACATTTAAGCATGGTCTGCCGTTTAAGCTATCTTATGCCTAAGTTATCTACTGACTCAGGTGTTCGTTTGAGCATATATTCTATGAAGTAGCCATGCTCGTGGTAAGGACTTGATTAACTTAGGCATCTTTTTAGCTCAATTTACTCATTTCACAGGATTGATATATATACCTTTTTCCGGTGGGTGCTTGGCCCTTTTTGTGCACTTAGGCATCTATTCGCCTTTTACATGTCCTTTATAAAGCTTATTAGCTTAATATAAGGCGCTCGGCCTTTTAGTATACTTAGGCATTTCTTTGCCTTTTACCTACTCTTTTTAGAGCTTATCAGCTTAATACAAGGTGCTCGACCTTTTAGTGTACTCAGGCATTTCTTTGCCTTTTACATGCTCTTTTTAGAGCTTATTAGCTTAATACAAGGAGCTCGACATTTTAGTATACTTAGGCATTTTTTTGCCTTTTACATGCTTTTTTTAGAGCTTATTAGCTTAATGATAGGTGCTCGGCCTTTCTGTATACTTAGACATTTATTTGCCTTTTACACGCTCTTTTGAAAGCTTAATAGCTTAATGATAAGCGCTCGGCCTTTTTGTGAGGAGTGCTCAAACTCTGACAGTTTTCAATTATTCTTTTCATTTTCTTTTTATTCGTAAAAGTCGAGGAAAAAACTTAGTTTTGTAATGCTCATTTGTACTACTCTCGAGCCCCAATGCTCCCCCACGTACGCCTTGTTCCTATAGGATTCGTAAGGCTAAGTGAAAAAACCTGGATTTTATCTAAATGCCTCTATTGGGATTTTGATAAAAGTTTATAAGCGAAATGACATGTGTTTATAAGAACGTGAGCCTCCTCCTGAGCACCATGAGAAAGATCTGAAGGATGGAATCTAACTAGACGGGCCCATTGGTCGTTTCGTCATGGAACTAGTAGGAACTCCTTATAGTTCCTTTTTATTTGATTATGGCTCAGTTTATCTCTTATGTGTATCGGGTTGCCTCTTTGGAGTGCTTTGACTGTGTGTGGTGTGTTTAGAGTCGCCACCTTAATTTGTTTTTTATTTTTTAGGGAAAATATTAGGTAAAAAGCCCGTGATTGACTCCATTGTAGTTTGCCACAAGAATAAAATGCAATCATTGAGTTCGGGAACTAGGTTTTCAGCTTCTTTTCATATGAATCAACAGTTTGCGTTATAATCGAGAAATCAAAATAATTGTTTGTGTGGATGACTGTCTATAGATGAGATGCATGGACAAATTAATAATGCAAAGCAATTATATACAAACATTAAAAGCATAAACAATTGAAAAGTGTGTAATTTGGAGGGAAGCCCAACTCTAGCCTTGTTTATCGAGGATTCTAGGTCGTGCGACACATTCCTCTAGATTCCAACCGGTCAGTTTGGTCGGGGGCCTGCTACCTATGGCTTATTGAGTGTCGAATATTAGACAAAACCTGGATATCTAATGCCTCCTATATGGGGATGTCTTTTTGAATATACTAAATATGCGTTTATAATTGGTAAGCGATAGGTATCAAAATGAACATGTGTTTATAGGAATAGGCGTATGGGCAAGCCACACATCGTCTCTGTTAAGCTACACCATGAATGAGGAATATTGATTCTTCCTAAGAAATGAAGAGGATTGGAATCTAACTAGACGGGCCCAGATTTTATGGTCGTTTTCGTCAATGCGGAAAAGACTAGTTTAGGGACATCCTTATATAGTTCATCTGTTTTAATTTGATTTATTGGGCTCTAGGAACAACCAAAGCTTTATCCTCACTATTTATTTTTGGTATACGGTTGGCCTCTTTGGAGATGCTCCTTTTTGACTGTGATGTGTATGAGAGTATAGTGATTCTCTAAAGGATAAGTCGTTCCCCACGGTCTTATAATACATGAGATACTTTATCTTATTAAATGTCTTCTTTTAAGTGAGTTTTGAAAAACTATTATAAGCTGGTACCCAATAAAAAGACGGGCCCTTTGTGTGATTGGAACATGCTCTATAGTTATAGGTTTTATGTTTTGTCTTCATCAGGAGGAATGGAAAAAAATATTGGGTGCAAATCATTGTTCTCTGCGTGCGAAAGCTATAGAGGATTAATTCAGCTTGCGTTTCATGATTGATCAAGCAGGTGGTTCCGGTTTTTGAATTATAACTCCTGAAACGGCGTATTATAAAATCTATTAATAAAAATTTGATTTGCGTATCATTGTTGGATATTCTTATGACAGTTTTTGCTATTAGTATGGTGAGATCGCAAATCAATGGTACATGTAGAATTTGAATAAATAGAGAGCCAACATAATCTTTGGTTCTTAAAAGCAATTATATACTTATACAATAGACCTACTATCTATAATATAGACCGAAAATGTAAACTTAATTCTGAGAGAGAATAAGTTGATACTTAAAGTGTGTAATGTTTGTAGGGGAAAGCCCAACCTCTATAGCCTTGTTTTATACGAGCAAATGATGTGTCGATAGAGGAAAGGTTTATCAGTAGTGTCCCGATCCTCCACTTGCGATTATCTCTCTATGCAAATATTTTTCACCAAAATAATGTGATAATGGACCGGTCAAGTGTTTTTTTCGGGGCCACTGCATTTAACCTAGTGACAACTCAGAAAAGGTTAACTGGTTTAACTACTAATGCCTTCGGAGATATATTTCTGTGGGTGTGTATTTTGAAGAGGAATTAACGGGACTTTATAATACAAAGTTTTCTACCGTCGATATATTCGAAGAATTGGATTAGGGTAGTTGAGAATACCCCAGGTAGGTGTTTAGTTGGCCACTCTTAGAGTTGTGCTATCCAATTGAGTTGCGTCCGGACCTCAAAAATTTTATGTAAAGAGAAACCAAGGCCAAAAACTGAGCTTAATGAATTGAAGAAAACTGATTTATCAAGTGGTTTGCCAAAAAGAACGGTGTGTGGACGGTGAATTCTCTCTTAAAATTGCTTCGGTGATCGGGGTAAGACCGGTCTAGCCTTGTTTATCGAGGATTCTAGGTCGTGCGACACATTCCTCTAGATTCCAACCGGTCAGTTTGGTCGGGGGCCTGCTACCTAGGCTGAAATCTGTAGGTATGCCTTCGTATTTCGTTTGTATGAGGATTAGGGGACAAAAAGTTCTACCGTCGAATAGAATGGTAGGGTTTGGAGGTGCCACTCTTAGAGTGGGCTTTTTGGGGTGCCAGGCAAACTGAGCTTACATTGAAAACTGATTTTATCAGTTTTGCCAAACGGATCGGGATTTCTATGCAGGACGGACCGGGCTTAAAGCATGCAAGATGTCGGATGGTTTATAAGATGCCGAACGAATCGGGCTTAATTTATAAAAATCAAGTTTAGGTGTATACCCTAGTGTGTGTCACGCAATGGATTGGAGTTCCAAGATAGTAATAGACCAAGGAGGTTGAGTTTTTCTCCAACTAAGAAAAGGATGAGCTTTATTAGGAAGAGTTAATCTGGTTTCAAAAGGCCCGTGTTGAATGGATGCAATGGGGTGATAGGAATTCATCTTATTTCCATTTGAAGATTATCAAACGCAGGAAATTGAATAGTATTGAAATGCTTTGGGACAATGATGGTGATTGGTTTTATGATGGCACACAGTTTAAAGCAATGGCGGTTGATTTTTTTGCTACTCTTTACTTTGGAGAGCAGCTGTGTGGTCCCATTTTTCCCATAACTGGTATGTTTCCTATTATTGAAGCCTGTATTCTGTAGTCTTTGATGAACCAGGTCTCAAATGAGGAGGTGCGGACAACTTTGTTTGATATGAAGCCTTAGAAAGCTCCCGGTATCGATGGCCTTCATGCCGGTTTTTCCAAAAGCTGGTTAGTTGTAGCCCCTTATATTTGTTCTGAGATTCGTGGCATGTTTGCCCGTAAGTCCGTTGATTCGAATCTCGATGCCACAATTTTGGTCCTTATTCTAAAAATTAGTAATCCTATTTCTATATCACAGTTTTGGCCTATAAGTTTGTGTTCTGTGATGTATAAATTACTTAAATTATTGTGAGTCGGATTAAGCCTTTATTGCCAAATATTATAGGTCCAAACCCAAACAAGATTTGTTCCAGGGCGAAATATCACTGTTATTATTGCTCAGGAAATTATTCATTCTATGAGATAGAAGAAGTATAAGAAGGCCTTTATTGCGATTAAAGTGGACTTGGAAAAGGCTTATGATAGTGTGAACCCCTCCCCAAATATCATATGCATATGGATGCATGTGACTAAGGAAGAAATGCACATGATGTGTGTGAGTCGCCACCTTGTTTAATTATTTTTGAGTCGCCCACCTTGTTTAATTATTAAGTTGTAAACTAGGAAAAAACCCTGAGTGACTCCAATTTTAATTAAACCTAGACTAGATTAATATCCCATGTTTTAAGCACAGTCTGCAAACCCGAGGTGGATCCCGAGACTATGTCATGCTGATAAACTAACCGATGGAATGAATGTTTGCAAGGTGAAATGATGGATTAAATGAAAATGTTTGAGTTGATTTTGACTTGCGCCTGGGTGAAATCCCGAACGTGCCTACGTTTACTTCCGTTGAATGGAAGAAGATTCAAAGTCAACGTAGTTCGATATGCCTTCTTTGAAGGCTTGAAGGTGTATGCTTTAATGCATGAGTGTGTGTATGCTTCAGTGGCATGTTGTTTAGGCATTTTGCCAAAAGATTCGGTTTGATTCGATTAGGCGTTCATCGCAAAAAATGTTTTGGTAAGGCATTTTGTGCCAAAAACGGTGTCGGGCGATTTGTCGCCCAAGTTGATATTTGGCTTATTATTGCCCAAAATTGATGTTCGGGCTTATATTGCCGAAAATTTGATTGATTTTTAAGCTTTTTTAGCCAAAATGTGTTGATTTAGGCAATCTGTTTGCCAAAAGTGTTGAATTGGGCGATTTGTCCCAAAATGGTTGATTTTAGGGCCTTTAGCAAAATGAGTGATTTAGGCCAATTTGTTTGCCAAAATTGATTGTGATTGGGCGCATTTTGTCGCCAAGAAATTGATTGATTTTAAGGCCTTTGGCCAAAAGATTGATTAATTTAAGGCTTTTGCCAAAAATTCGATTTAAGCGAATTTGTCGCTAAAAAGTGGTAAATCTAATTTATAGGCCCAATTTGTTTTACCAAAATGATTAAAACCGTAGGGCAATTTGTGCCCAAAATGTGATTGATTAAACTGTAGGCAATTGTTGCCAAACGGCGTATGATTAAGGGCTTTTAGCCAACAATTATTGATTAATTGGACTTTTTAGCCAGATGTTCAAAATTAAGCGATTGAACATAGTTATAATTAACTAGATTTTTTTAGCCAATATTGTCGGATTTAAGTTTAAACACCCACGATTATTAATTAAACCGGGCATTTAAACTTTAATCAGTGTTTAATTTAAGACCAGTTTATTTGTCTAAAATGATGACGTGAATGCATTTTATGCAGTTGTTTAGAATTATTAAGAGTAGAAGAAAAAATAATAGCATGATGCTTAAAATTAAATGAGCAGAGTTTCGTTTGGTGTTACCTGATTTAAAATCGACGGCCGGCTTCTTAGCTCCAAGATTAAAGCCTTCCTCTGTTTAGGAAAGATATTAATTAATTTTATTTTGTTTAATTTTAGTGGGCAAAATATCACAATAAAAAATGCAATAAAATTAAAATTAAATTGGCAAAAAGCAGTAAAAGAAATCGCAAGGAGCGATGGGAGGGAGGAAAGATCGTTCGTCAACACAGACAGGGGTGTCAAAATTTGAAGAGGTTAAGTGGCCTTTTATAGCAAAAAATGGGTCGCGCGGCACGGTGCCACCGTGGTCGGCGGCAGGCCGCCGGCCGGTCGGCGGCAATGTGCCAGCCGTTGTGACGACGGCAGTGCCGGCCGGTGCCGCTCGGTGGCAGGTGCCACCGTGCTCGGCCGCGGGTTACTTGGCTTTTTCACTTCCGGGGGAGTTTTCGGGAGTTCCGGGTCTCCGAAAAAATATTCCGGGGACCTGTTCCTGTGATCGTTGCGACATTCCAGCGTAAGTACCATATGGCATTACTTTCGGTGAGTTTCCAAAATGGCCTCCCGGTCCGGCCGGGACTGTTTTACAGTCCGGCAAAATGGCTATTTGAGCCATGTAAGTCAAAACTTTACCTGAGCAAAGTCAAAACTTAATTGGCATTGACACTGTTGCATGGCCGGACTGTTTGGCAAAGTCAAACTAATTGGCATGACACTGTTGCAGGCCGGACTGTTTGCAGTCTGGGAAAATTGGCTTTTTGAGCCTCAAAATTTGAGTATTCACAGATAGAGTCCGTTGGGAGTTTTTGGCGGATTCTCTTATGGAGATCGGTCTCCCAAATGGTTTGATTCAGCTCATTATGTCCTGTGTTCCTTCGGCTTCCATGAAAATTTTATGGAATGGAGGGTTGATGGATCATTTTATCACTTCTCGTGGGGTCGGCAAGGCGATCCTTCGTCCCCATTCTTATTTGTAATTTGAATGGAGAGACTTGCTCATGCTATTAATTTGGCTCTAGCTCAGGGCGTCTGGAAGCCTTTGTTTTTAAAAAGAGGAGGTCCCCCTTTAACTCACTTATTTTTTACCGATGATCCGTTTCTTTTTGTAGAAGCCTCCATCAGCTAGGCAAATGTTGTTAATGGTATTCTAGCAGATTTTCGCGCCTATTCAGGCTAAAAAATTAATGCCTCCAAAACCTCAGTGTTTTATTCCAAGAATGTGGCTACAGCTATGCAAAGAACACTAACGACTACTTTAGGTTTTATCGATACTAATAATATGGGAAAATACTTGGGCATGCTGATGGTCCATGGGAGAGTCACAAAGTGCACATATCATTGTGTGAATCGACTTGCTAATTGGAATTTGGCCCAACTCTCTCTAGCTGGTCGAATTACCTTATCTCAATCTGTTCTAGCAGCAATGCCCATATATTCCATGCAAACCACTAAACTTCCTTTAAAAATTTGCTCTGAGGTGGAAAAGGCTTGCAAGCAATTTGTTTGGGGTTCCTCAGCTATGCAGCATAAGGTGGCTCTAGTTCCATGGGAACAAGTTTAAGCACCTAGGATAATGTGTGGGCTTGGCTTTCCGAGAATGGCTGATTTGAATAGAGCTTTTTTGATGAAGTTATTGTGGGGCCTAGTGCATGATAATCAGGCTCTTTGGGTCCAAGTATTGCATTCGAAATATAATCTTGCTACCTCTCTCATCCCGGATTCTTTCCATAATAATAATCTATCGGTTGTAGCTAGGGGAATGCAGCAAACTTATGATTAGATATGTTTGGGATTGACTTGGTCTGTTGGGTGATGGCTGCTCGACTCATTTTTGGATTGACCCATAGGTTAAAGTCGGGTTGAAGTTGGTAGATGTTGCTGTAATTTTTATTCCTGATTGTATGAAAAATCACATGGTTTCTGTTTATGTAACTTCAGCGGGTCAATGGGATAGAGAGCTTCTTCATAACTACTTGCCGCTGGATATCTTAAAGTTGATCTTAGTCGTTCCAATTCCCTCACCTGAGCTTGGTACATATACAATGTATTGGGGGCCTTCTGCGTCTGGGAAATTTTCTCTTGGTTCAGCTTATAGTTTTTTTGATGAGCGAGATGAGTATGTAGAGAATCCGACATGGGGGAAAATTTAGAAATGGAATGGTAGTCAGCGCACTCGCAGCTTCCTATGGTTACTTCATCACGATAGGTGGCTAACCAATGTTGAACGAGGGCGTCGCCATTTATCTCAGCAGATCAGTTGTCTGTTATGTAACGCTGTAGCAGAAACTGCTCTGCATGCTATGCGAGATTGTCATCTCACGATTGGAGTTTGGCTTCACGTGGATCCAAGTGCAGTGCGAGGTTCTTTTTTTCATCCTACGATGTCTGGCTGATTAGGTTTCTGATCTAAACTTGTCTTCTACTAATTTCCAGTTTAAAGATATTCCATGGACGTCTTATTTTGGAGTTCTTTGGTGGATGATTTGGAAGCAGCGTAACAACTACATTTTTAATAGTCAACATTTTGCAATTCAGGTGCTTTACCAGCAAGCTTACTCCTTTGCTAAGCAATTGAAGCCTCCAATAGAATTTCTATTCAAAACCAGTTGCCTATTGTGAGAGTTGATCTTTGGCAACCTCCTGATCCTGGGACCTTGAAGTTAAATACAGATGGTTCGATGTTAATGCTTGATGGTGCTGGGTTTGGGGGAGGCCTTATCAAAGATTCAGTTGGTATTTGGCAGGTGGATTTTATTGCCAACATTGGTTAGACGTCGGTCTTAGGCACTAAATTGTGGGCTCTCTTGCATGGCATTTCCCTAACAGTCTCCCAATCTTTTTATAATCTTAAGGTTGAATGTGATAATCTCACAGCTGTTCAAATGGTGCTGTAGATCCTCTGGCTGTGCTTAGCACTCTTGTTAATCGTATCCGTTTGCTTGTGAGTTCTTATCCTCATATTCATGTTTCCCACGTTCTTAGGGAGGCTAACTGTGCTGCGGATTGGCTCTCTAAAGCTACTTGAGGCATGTCCCATGGTGTGCAAGTTCTCCATGACCCTCCTTCAAACATCACTGGTTAGCTTTCTCATGATATCATAGGAGGTCGATCTACCCGTCTTGCTGCTGTTTACTGTTTGCTTTTTCCTCTTTATGTACCAAAATAAATAAATAAATAAATAAACGAACAGAAAAAAAATTAAATTCTGAAAATAAAATCACAAATTTTCAAGCAAATTTAGATAAGAATAGCTTAAGTTCAATATTTTAAAATAAAAAATAAAATTAGACTTTTCTTGTGATCGATTCTTGTTGCAAATCATTTCCCTCGATAATACATCATCAAAAACGCAAGTTACACTCAAATCCTTTGCCTTAGATATTGGTTTTAGAGAAGTTAAGAGTGAGCTTGCTCACAAAGTACGCCAAGAGAGAGAGGAAGAGAGAGCTCGAGTGAGAGAGAAGAGGTGAAAAGAAAGACCCCTTTCTCCAATACGATATCGTTTATTAAATGCTTAGATATGATCTCAGAAAAAGTTTTTACTTGATAACAAGATAATAATAAAAATAAAAATTTTAAGATATTTGTGGGTTCCACAATATTGGTGTTTCAGTCTTTTCATATAAAATTAATGGCAAAAGTGCCATTTTTGGGACAGAAGGACTATATAGTCTAACGGAATCAAATCTAAGGGATGTTATAATAATTTTACCAAAACATAGGGACAAAATCATTTATTTGGTCAAATCACAGGGACTAAATAACAATTTTCTCTTCAAATTTTTTAATAGAAACTTTATATATACATGATACATTGAAACGTATTTGTTAGATGATATTATAGAATTGTGCATATATAGCTATAATGAATTTTAGATAAATGACAATATAAATTAAACTGAAATTTGTGCATATATATTTATACATGCTATTTTATTAATCAACCATTATATTCTCATTAACCTCATGTGAATTTTTTTTTTAACATTATAAAAATCTAAATAATATAAGAGAAAAATTATAATTAATATTTAATATTAAAAATAAAAAAGAGTATAAATAATAAGTGAAAAATGAGTAATGACAACGCACAATGCACATCATAAAAAGACTAAAACAAAATGTGCAATAGTTAATTTCTCATATGCGTACTTATTATTTATGTAATACTTTTCTTAATTATTTTTCAAATAGCTTTGAATATCATGGTTTCTAAGAAAAGGAAGCATTTTTTTATTATATTCTTTAAATATTTTCAAGTGTGGAATCCATTTTATTTACACATTTCAATTTAAATTGACTACATTTTGATTTGTTTTTGATTCTTGTGTTTTTCTAATTTATTTAATGAACACTTAACACAATGATATATGTCTTACTTGCAATTTTTGTAGTAAGAAGATACTTTGACAAGGTCTCACTCATGATGGTAATAGGAATAAGAATAATTATTTAAAATATTATAAATCGTAAAAGTAGAGTCCATTTGTCTATTTTTATGAGATATGATACAAATTTATTTGAATATAAGATTAATTGGAATATCTTACTTTTACGCAATTCATAAGGTTCAACAAACAATGGATATTTGATGAACAAGGGTGTAGTACTATTTGTAGTAGTGGTTCATATATATTGTATTAACAATAGAAAGAAAAAATCTCTATTTGACATGGCTTCTTCCTATTTCTCTTAATTCCATTGTAAAAAACTATAGTATATTTTAATCTATTGTAATTCTAAATTATAACAATTCAGTAAAATAAAAATATTTAATATTTAATATTTTATGTTGGTTCAAGGGTCCATTTTATCTTGAAATTTTGATGATTATGCAAAATAAATAAATTTAATATTTTTTATTTGCGCTAATATTATTTTATGCAGATTTATTTATTTTTTAAATATGGAAATTGATAAAGAAGGCAAGTTCCTACAAATCCAAGATTAATTGAAGACCATGTATATATTTATGCAGATTTATTTAATTTTTTTAAAATTATGGAAATTTGATAAAGAAAGGCAAGTTTCCTGACAAATCCAAGATTAATTTGAAGACCATTGAAGACTATTGAAGATTTTAGTGGTTAGTATCTTAAGATTTTATTAATAGGTAAAGAGAATATTCTTTTATAAGCACCAAAATATTTCAATATTTCTTCTCTCTCTCAAAAATGATTTTCAGAAATTACCTTAAATAATAAAAGTCAAATCATGATATTTTTGATTTACTTTCCTAAAAGAGAATTAATTTGTCTTAATTATTTTTGGTAACAAAATATTTGAAAAAGATTTCTATATCTTTTATTTTTAGAAATTGTTTTATAAGAAGAAAGTCCAAAAATCTTGTTTTTATTTACTTACCTAAATGAAAAGATTTTGACTTCAAACATTTTTGGCAACAAAATAAATAAAGATCTCTGTGTATCTTTCATTTTTGGAAGGTAAAAAATCTTCTTTAAAAAGCTAAAGATCACGCTTTCTAAAACGAGATCTTCATCCCTCTATAAAAGACGACATCCTCTTGTGAAGACGTGGGTAATTTGATTTTCAATAGTAAGAGTTAATTGCATCAACGTTTTTATCTCTCAAAGCTCTCTCTTAACTCTCTTATTTCTTTTCATCTTTTTGCTTCACGAAATATTTTTAAGAGAAAAGAAAATTTTATAACAACATCTTTTGAAAAACAATTTTGTTCTTTGATTCTAAAACTTGAATTAAGCTTTATCTTTATGGGAACATTTAGAACTCTGGATTTCTGTATGTGGATTATACCAAGTTCTAATATGTTCTTCTATATTCAGTATAAATCACAATTAAAATTATATTGTGATTATTCTTTTCATCTTTTTGCTTCACGAAATATTTTTAAGAGAAAAGAAAATTTATAACAACATCTTTGAAAAAAAACCAATTTTTTGTCTTACATCGATTTTCTAACTTGAATAAGCTTTATCTTTATGGAACATTAGAACTCTGGATTTTCTGTATTGTGATTTAATTACCAAGTTCTAATATATACCAAGTTCTAATATGTTCTTCTATATTCAGTATAAATCACAATTTAAATTATAATTTGTTTTCTAAATTTGCTTAAAGCTTTGTGAAGCAGTTCTAAAATTCAATAAATGTTTTTCACATAATCTTTAATATTTGTCTAAACTTTATGTAGTAGTTCTAAACGCAATGACTTTCCTTCATAAAATATTTTTGAAATTGATTAGGATTTGTAAAGCAATTCTAATCACAATAGCTACTATTTACAAAGTCTTTCTAATCTTGCATCAAGCTTTATAAGGTAGTTCTAACTTAATAACTAACTCTCACAAAAGCTTTCTAATTCCGCTGCAATAAAATTCTAATTTTATTTTGAAATTAAGTTAATTTTTTAAATATCCAAGTCACCCCCCTCTTGAGTTATGCCATATATAAACGAGACCCATATTATGCAAAATAAACAACGAGTATAAAATAAGCAATAATAACGTGCAATGCATGTCAAAATAAAATATTCTATAATATATATAAAAGTACGAATTGAGAGAGTATTGGGTCCTAAAAAGTCCTTACTAAATTTATGGATTGACAAAAATATCATTTAGGACTTTAATTTTATTGGTTGATAAAATAAAGGTAATTCATTTTGTTTGATTATGTTAATTTAATATTTGTATCTAGCAATTAGAAAAAAAATAATAAGAAATTATAAGGCATATTAAATAAAGTACATATTAAATATAGTAAGAATATAATATATTTAAGTATTTTAAATTTACTAGTTTTTTAGAACTTGTGTTGCACATGGATACTCGTTATTTTTACTCATTACATAATTTTGCTTTTTCTTTATTTATTTCAAAAGTTTATTATATAGATGAGAAGATATTGAGAAAAAAGAGATAGATACACTCACTACTTTTTATTTAAATATCTATTATAACTTTGCACATTCCTTAATGTTAAAAATAATGATATAAAATATTTATTACAAATATTAGTTACAATTGTCCCCATTACCCCGGTCAATCTTCTTCTCCCTTTTAAACAGTTGCTGTATTAATAAGTGATTAAGCCTTTTTCAGAACACCGGTTCACTGTAAAATTGAAATCACTATATTATTTTAAACATTAGTATCTTTTAACATTATTGATGAAAATTTTGAATGTATTTTGTTACCTATTTGGTAGCAGGACCTCCTTGTAGATGAAATTCTTTATGTATGTTGCATCTTTTTTTCTTCTTATTTGACTTACAAGAACATTTATTGTGGACATCGATATCCCTCTTGATAGTACTATGTAGAGTTGTTCGTGTGAGAAAATATCTTTTGGTAGATAGAGACCGACATTCGATATCATATGCTCCTGAGCTTGTTTATTGTCATTGTGAAGCATAACACATTGGAAATTACTTTCTCTTGAAATAAAATGGGTATCTTTCATTTTCTGCATGTGAGAAGGTATTTTAGGTAAGAATACTTGCTTCCTAGAGTGTTGTTCAACTGTTATTTTCGTATGAATTATATTAGCTCCAAAATTTTTGCACACCATTCTAGTTCTAGTGTACAGACCGTTCGATACATTCAAATTATCGAAGAGTTGACTTCAGTTCTAGCTTGTCAAAGGCAATCCATTGTGCTTGCTTGTGTCATCTACTGCTTCATTAAAACTGTTGTAGATCTTACTGTGTCCATGGAATGTTTCTATCATCTTTTGATTCAGGCTATTGGCATATTCGTTTTTGGGTGCTAGGATTGTAGGGCTAGTCATTTACTGGACGGAGTTTTCGTTCTCTTCGAGCGATAGGAAATACTTCACCAATTAAAGATCTCTCGCTAGCTTCATCATTACCATGTTTTACTACCATCTCTTCTGGTATTGTTATATTTTCCTTGTTGTTTATCATTAAACAAATAAAAAATCCATTCTCTCAGGTAAATTCGAGGAAGAAAAGTAAAAAAGTTTCTCATTAAGCAAGTAACAAATACACGATATTGCAAGAATTATAGTGGTGATAAAGATGCAGTTTAACATCAACCTATTTTCGAGGTTGATCTTATGCAATAAATGCATGATTTTAAATGAGATTTTCATACGACAAATTCTGAAAAAAATTAATTGCACAGTAACAATTCTAATTGGACTTAGCTCAATACAAAGCCATGGTGTTATAAAGAACTATGTAATTCAGTATTACATGTGTTAATTTAATTCATGATTAACAAATCAATTTATGCAATTGTGAGACCCCGACCTGAGCTCCAAGTTCGATATTCTAAAAATGGTATCGAAACACTCAATTGGGTAAGGTACACGAATGGATTTTGTGTAGAGCTGCAACTTAAATTTCATTTTAAAGGTAAACTTAATAACACCTTTATATGACTCCATTTAAGAAAAGGTCACTAGTGACCAAAACCAAGGAGAATTTGGCCTTAATTAGTATTCAATCAAAATGAAAAAGAATTTGCGATTAAGAATGGCGTTTATAGAAAGCAGTAAACATGGTGCAATAATTCGGATAAAGCAACAAATAAATAAAATAAAGCACAAAAATTGAGGGAGTATTGCCTTTAGCCCCTTGAAGGGGATTCTAGGGCAATCACACATCTCCCAAGCCACCTAAAGAGGAAAATAAAGAGAAAAAAAAGAGGTTTTGAAGGGATTTAGTCTGTAACTCAGTTTTTGACTCGAGTCTGCCTACTTATCCCTCAGAATGGGAATTAGGACCTGTTTTCGCCCCTCCCAAATTTTATCATTAATGGTGGAGAGTTGAGATCCCTTAAAACCCCGTTTTCGCCCCTCCCAAATTTTATCATTAATGGTGGAGAGTTGAGATCCCTTAAAACCCCGGAAAAGGATCTCGGAAAACTATTTTTATTTTGATTTTATTTTTTTTATTTTATTGAAAATGGTGTTAAAACTTTTTGGGATCGTGGTGCCGATAAATTGGTCTTATAAGTTATTTTAGTCGCCACCCAATATTTCGGCAATGGGACCGTTTCCGATTTTAATTTACAAGATGACTCCATTTAACCCATTTTTATTTAAGGCTAATTATTTGAAAAACTGGTCAGGCGTACCGAGTACGATTCTAGGTAAGGGAATTGGGTACGTCGCCATTGGAAGCCAACGCCGGGAAATTGCTCTTATTAACCTACGATTTCTAATTTAATTATTATTTAGAAAAGCCAAATTATAATTAAAACCCAACCCGAATAAACCGAATCGATTCCTATGTGGCAAATAATTAAATCATCCCAATTTAGGTTGCATTTCATGCATTCATAATAAATCCATCATCACATTCACCATCCATTCACAACTATAGCCAAATATAATTTAAAAGACCTGCTCTTGCCTTATGCGTAAAGGCGGCCCACAAAACCATATTTAACAATATAATCAACAATAAACAATTAAGATCCTAAAATCTATAAAAATCAAGTAAATTTAATTGATTTGATTTGATCAGAAACACCACTGCCCATTATTGGATCATTTTCGAGTTTAACATTAAACATGTAACTTAATGAAATGAAATTTAAATAAGCTAAGAAAAGTGTTGTTGGAACTTTAAGGACAGTTGCGTCACGCGGACTGGTTCTTCAGAACAACCATTGGCCATTATTGATCATTTTTCGGGAGTTAACATTAAAACATAACTTAAATGAAATGAAAATTAAAATAAGCTAAGAGAAAAGTGTTCTGGAACTTTTAAGACAGTGCATCACCAGCTGTTCTATTGAAGGAACAGTCGGGCATTGACAGAACTCTTAGTCATTAATCCTGGGGACTTAAACAGTTGCGGTCACGCAGCTGTTCTATGAAAACCATGTTGCGCGTGACGGAAACTCTTAGTTAACGGGACGGAACTATTGTGACTTTATTCAAAATTCTCCAGATGTGTTGATTATATTCAAGAACATAATATTAAATTAAAAATGGTAAAACAGAATTAAAAAAACTGGAGCACATGAACAGCTGCGCATGCGCAGTGGTCCAGTCCAGATAAGTATTTGGTTCATGAACAGTGTGCGTACGCAGGGTAGTAGCTGCGTGAAACGGGGCAGCGCTCTGGTCCGTAACTACCTTTCAAAACTACTCTTTTTTACGTGTTCTTTGTTGTTAAACAATGATTAAACACAACTCAAAATACTCAAGAAATGGGCGCAAAGTTACGTTCAACCAATAACAAACAACTATATGTATGAAAAATGAGATTTTTAAAAAATAAAAGACTAAAAATAAAAGAGAAGGTTAAAGTTGATTACCTGGACCCTCAGATCGAGGATTGCATCCACTTGGATTGGTTTTAGGACACTTGCCTCACATTCCCAAAGGTGTTGTTATCAAGTTTTCACAAAAATAAACGGTTTCTTTTTTCCTTTTTCTCTCTTTTTCCTCTTCTTATCTTTTTTGAATTTTTAATTTTAAATCTATATGTCTAAAGGCTTTGATCTCCCTCAAGATCCACTCAACTTGAGTTCTTGGGGACGAAACCCTAGCTGTAAATCAAAACCCTTAGCTCAAAGCGTTGAAGTCCAGAGGAAAAATTGAGAGAAAAGTCCCGTTTTTTAAGACAAAATTCGTGGTAGTTTTATATGGGTAGGGCCAACAGAACAAGCCTGCGTCACGCGGGTAGAAGTTGCCGTGATTGCCACCGCAAGCTGCGTGACGCAGGCCTACTTTTTTGTACAGTTGCCGCTATCCATACAAAACCAGTGCAGGCTGTTGCACCGGCTGCGCGCGCCAGAGGTGTCAGCCTGGTTAGAGTTGCGTGACGCCAAAACTTATGAGTGCCTCACGCAGGTGATTAGCTGTTGTTGATGCAACCCTAACGCGGGCAGGACTTCCTTTTGGGCCGGTTTGATTCAATTTTTGGTTCAAAACACTTCTGGTTGATCGTGATCTTATCCCTATCCTCATGAATTCTATCATCGGTCAGGCGGGGGCATAAAATTACGCGTAACAGTTTGCCCCCCTGACTTTATCATAATTGTATAAACGATTAATGTTAAAGTGGTCCATACGCGGCCTTCGATCGCATCACCTCGAAGCTCGGTTTTGATCGGCTGAAGGGTTTTTGATTTGATCATCTGGCCACCCACTCAGCTCGGTTGATCGGCATTTGTCAAGCTCCAGTCGGATTAAAAAGAGACATACCTCGAAGCTCGGTTTGATCGGGGCCCGAAAGAATGTTGGTGATGAAAAAGTCTTCGAAGCTCGGTTTGTTCGGCTTTGTCGGCGGCTCCAGTCGGATTAAAAGAAACATTCCTCGAAGGCTCGGTTTGATCGGCCTTGAAAAGGATTGTTTGGTTTCGATGAAAAAAGTCTTCGAAGCTCGGGGTTTGATCGGCTTGAAGGTTTGATTTGATCATTTGCCTACCATCAGCTCGGTTGATGGCTTTGTCGGCCTCCAGTCGATTAAAAGAAGACATCCTCGAAAGCTGGTTTTGATCGGCCCGAAAAGACTGTTGGTTTTGCCCTGCGGTCAACTTCGCAATTCAACATCATTGACTGCGGGACAGAGAGTTCAAACAGTTTCGCCAATACATCATCCACTGTTTGGAGTTTGAAATTGTTTTGATTAGCTCGCAATGCACCATCACTAATCAGTTAGACCTATCGGCTCAGCAACAAAAAACCATCACCGGTTGGCCATGAAAAATTGATCATCAAGAAAAAGAGCAATATCCCGTGTACAAACGGACCTTGCCTTTTGTTAGAAAAAAAAACATATTGGAACATCACATGCTTCCCATGCATAATCATGAAAAAGGATTACATCAAGGCAAAAATTCTGACATTAACAGATTTTGACAAACAATTTGTTGTTAGCATTCTCAAGTATACCCTTATGATACGGTGGTTAAAAGAAACTACCTGAGAATTAATTTGGGCAATTGGTGTTTCTGCCCCCCTGGCCAGCTGAAGTAGACAAAATGCTGGAGTGTGCGAGCCGCAATATTGACATCAAATTGCCTGAAAGTGGCGCGTCATGCTTTTAGATGCGGCGTTACGCGGCCCATTGGGCTGAAAGGAAAATGATGGTTGGCCCATTGGCTTTGGGCTTGGAGAAATGGGCTTGGGCCCAGCTACTTACTATAAGTAACTTCCCTGCTTAACCAATTCTTTTCACTTATCCACAAACCCTAAGGCAATTGAGAAATTCTCTGAACTTTCCAACTGGACAACGATGTCTCAACCTCTGAAATCCCTGACTTCCGCCTACCACTCCGCGAGATGGAGGGACTCTCGGCGGGTGCTACCGGATATTCCCCAACATTCGACGGCGGAACTTGGTGCGGCTTGAGCCGGAACCCGCTGACCTCAGGGACACGACCGTTGCAGACTTCTCCCGTTTTACGGAGGCCTGATTACCTGGAGGAATACGAGAACTAGCCGGACCCAGCAATGCGCGAGCTATTTCAGGCATGAGGTAAGCTAAAATTTTCTTCAATTTCTTGCTTTTGATCCGTAATTTTGTTTGATGTTGTTTTGAATTTGTAGGTCTGTGCATGCGTTAATAGTCACGTTCACGCAGGAAGAAGTTGCGTGGGCGGCAACTGTTCCTGCGCGAACAGTTGCGCGTGACGCAGCTCGTTCTTGTGTGAAAACAGCTACCGTGAACAGAGCGTGAATGCAACTTGTCGAGGCGCCAGAAAATCCATAGCTCTGCCCCCATGAACTTAGGATTAATCCCTTTTCTTTGCGTTAGAGCTTAGATTTGTTTGATTATTTACTTGCATGGTATCTTATAGAATGACTTGATTTGGTTCTAGGAAAATGCATGAGAATAACACAAAGCCTCGGGCAACAGTTGCGTAATTTAGAAACTCTACGTACCTGCGATAGTTGCGTCACGCAACAGTTCACGTACTGGCGCGATTGTTCCATCAACCGAGGCAAAGCCTTGAGGCAGTTGCGGGGACGCCAACTGTTGATATGCGTGGCGCAGCGTGGGAGATGCGTAGGCGCATATGTTCTTAGGATGCCAAACTTTGAACAGTCGTGACACAGCTATGGGAGTTGCGTGGCGCGGGTGCCTGAGGTGTGACGCAGCTGTCTCAGGTGAACTTGGAGGAGAAGTTGCGTGACGCAACCACGTAGACGCGTTGAATGTGGCGTGTTGTGTAGCTGCCGTTACGCAGCTACGGCTTAAACCCGAAAACTTGGATTGTTTAAATTTTCCGCCATAAAAATGAGATAATTGTTAGTACAAATATTTATTTAAATTGAATATTTTTTCTTACACTAGGAGGTTGATCTGGGGGCAAAGGCCCGCTCGGGTTGGATCAGCCCACTGATGCGTGCTGCGCTTTTGGGAACTTGCTGGGACCCGCCCATTGCCGGCTCGGTTGTAAGCCTGGCAGGCCTTTGGAGATATGCCTGCAGGAACTTCACGCCGCACACAGCCCCCCATTTTCCGCTCGCTATGTTGCGGATACGCATTTGGAGGAGCGATGCGAAACGACTGTAACTTCAACACTTGTTTGCGGGTTCGGCGAGATGGGAACTCCTTTACGCCGCATCGATATTACGTGCCATTCATCTCTACTCTTTT
>NW_023591299.1:0-29417 GCF_014843425.1 Jatropha curcas | reverse complement strand
TAGGATTTTGTGACAAGTACGCATGTAAGACTTACTCAAGATTTGGACAGTAGCTGGTATTAGCTCGATAATGTTAAAATGAGTATAGATGGGAATATAATGAGGATGCTTGGTATGATTTTAGGGAGTAAAGACAGGAAGTGGGTGCAGTAAGATTGATTGCTATTATGATGTCAAGGACTAGTATGTTGGTGCTACCCCTTTGGGTTCGGAGCGGGTACGTTAGTTAGTTGATAAGTCATTGGGTAGCTGGCTAGAATTGGAACTTCTCTCCTCTCTAAGTAAATCTGAGATGTAAAAGGTCTCCTAGACTCATCTCTTGTGGTTAAGTGGCCTTACTTAATTTAGTCTTTCTTTGGTGTTAAGGTACTAGGTTCGACTATCTTTACTAATTATCTAATTGAGATAACTCTAGTATGATATTTTGATAACTTTCCATATGTTTAGAGTTTAAAAAAAAAATGGTATTAAGTGTAGTGCGTGTTGAGAAGTTATTGAGCATTATTTAGACCGTCAAAAATATGATTTTTATGAATAAAGAAGTTTTCCTTTATGATAACAATTCGCTTATTCATTTGAGCGAGATATCGATCCCCAAGCTTACATCCGGCAAACCATTTCATGACAAGGCGCGATCCGTCGTCCGGGCAGTTCAACGAAGTGACATCTCTGCCGGTAGGGTGTTTACAACAAACAAAATCCACACATACTTTGTTGGAAACACTAAGTGTAGCAATATCGCATCTTCAGCAAATGTGATTAACACTTTCTTGTCTACTAACCACAGGTGTCTGATGCGTCTACCCCACAGCTAAACTAAATAATTCTCTATTGTAGTAGCTGGGTGTTTGAAGACAGCAAGATAGGGGTTCCATCAACTACACTTTGTACATGGATGTGTTGGCGCACCTCTATTATACTAGGAACTCTCGATTAGAGCAATCAGTGCAAAGATCAGACCTAAAACTAACGGTTGCAATATACGACAGGCAACATAAGATAGGAGCCATGTTCCCACATTATTCCAAAGGCCCATCTACACTAATGTGTTGAATGTCTTATAGTATAGAGCGTCATGTCAAGTAGAATTTGTCCAAAGAGCCTTAACATCTAAGTTGAACATACTCAACAATCATTGATATTGGAATCGATGCATGTTTAGACGCTCAGCTCAAGAAGCAGCAATGTTAGCTGCACCTGTGAGTGCAGTGTCATCACAGGGTATAGAGGTGTTAGGTGAGATAGTGATAGCCTACGGATTCGCGCCACTTAAGAACAGGCACGCTAGGTCTTCTCCTGATTGGGAGGACTCAGGTCGATTGCGACTTCCACATCCTAGCGCGAGAATGGCCATAGCTCCTCCATTGGCAGCCTCGTTCTTCCAATCAACTGTCTCCACTTTCATTCTCCAATGGCAATCACATGACGATAGGCCCATGTCCAGGATACTAATGTAAGTGCATCGACGTATAGTATGGAGGCCCGGCATCCAAACTTGGGCAAACAGTTTTTAGCTATCCATCATCACATATCTATGTGTCGCATAACACGGATGACGATGTCTCTTTGCATCAGGTTTTTGATAATCAATGAGTGAGATTTGGAGATTAGTGGTACAACTATATAAGCAGAAGCTCTATTGGGTGAAGTTGAAAGTTGGTGAGGTTTGGTGATAGTACTGTAGGTGTGGCTAGCATTATATGTTGGCATCAATGAACATTTAGGGAGGGGGTTAACGGCTTAGTAAATATCATAGGACATTTTAGTCCTAAAAACAGACTAGTTCAGTAATCTTATCCTATATATTTAGTTAGTTGTTTTTCATAGGGTATAGTGAGTTAGTGGAGTAGGTGTAGTGGTGTGATAAGTGATAAAGGAGTAATTTGGACTTGACCCTTAGTGATGTGGGGTGGTATACCCAAAACAATAGTATTGGAATATAAGATTCTTCATTTGCGTGAAAGTAGGACACAAAGCTACTAACGATAGGACCATGGGATAGTGATATGTAAGGGTAGTGACGTGCTATAGGTTGATGGACACACTTCGACTATTTCGAAAGGCCCTAAGTTCTCAAAAGAAATTTTTTTTTAGGCCTTAGGGGCCAAAAATGTGAATTTTTGGGGCCTAAGTTTAGGACAACCCAAAATTGGAACAATCTTTGGGCCCTTCGGGAGTTTAATTGGGATTTTGGGCCTCTCGTTTGGCCAAGAAACAGTGAACTTATTGGGTCCTTAGTAGGCCAAAATTGTGAACTTCTGGCCTTAAGGGGCAATTTGAGTATTTTGGGCCTCTGGTGGCAAAATTTGAGAATTTTTTGGGCCTCTGTGAATGATTGGAATAATTTTTCTGGCCTCTGGGTCTATTCGTACACTTATTAAATTTCTGAAAAATAGAACTTACTGGGAATCCTATTAAATAGATGAATGGGACCCTAAATGGATGGAGCATCGTTTATGGAAAAGAGATGTTCCCAATATCTGCGGTCCTTATTAATTTTTTGGAAGGAATTTTAGGCTTTGTGGCCAAATTGGAGAATTTTTGGGGCCTTAGGGGCAAAATGTGAACTTCTGGGCCTTTGTGGCCAAATTGGGCCATTTTGGGGCTTTGGGGCCAAATTAAGAATTTTTTGGGCTTAGGGGCCAAATTGGAAATTTTTTGGGGCCTTTAGGGTGCAAAATGTTTGATTTTTCAGCTTTGAAATGGGAATGTTTTTTTTTTTTTTTTTTTGTGAAGTATGGGATTGAAATGCGTGAATGCGCACCAATATACAACTAATTATTTTTAAATGAATGATCAGCATCATTGGGTGCATACAGTCCTAAAGGATAGTTTTCTATAGGCTATGACCACAATTAGAGGAATAGGCTTATAGGGAACCCTTGAACCTGGTATGGGATATACCTCAACCACATGTGAAACAAGGAGTTTCGCGTGGGGTCCAACGGTAACGCAATACTCATGGGCAATCCCAAAGGATTTAGGGACGGGTTTGCGGTAACAAGGGGAGGACGCTTTGGCTTGTCGTGCTGACATAATCAAAGAGACCCTTGCCGATTAGGCGTACTTGCTATCACTCCAGAAGTTTTTGACACAGAGGGAGAAGAAATTCATTTGAAATTCATTTTTTTAATTGCAATGGAGAAAAGATTCTCATCGTGGCAAACTTAAATCAACAAATTTAAGAAGTCTTAATCAAATTTGTCACTTAAGTTCAATTTCTCATCATTAAGTATTCCTTAAAGAAAGAACACTCGATTTAATGTTCAGGTACCTGTAAAAGCATAATAAAGTAATGCCTAAGAAGGGCAAGGTTTAGAGTTTATTCAAAATTGTAGTCCAATTTTTATGCCAAAAAGATTATAAATATCGTCCCCAGCAGAGTCGCCAAACTTGAACCGCTCCCAAAATCAAGGGGCATGGTGAATGCATGTGAACTATAGGAAGAAATGCACGTGATGTGTGATCGCCACTTGTTTTTTAATTATTTTAGGGTAAACTAGGAAAAAACCCTAAGTGTATTCCAATTTTTTTAATTAAACCTAATTACTAGATTAATTATCCCAGTTTAAGGCATGGTCTACAAACCGAGATGGATCCGAGCTATGTCATCCTGAAGCATAACCTATGAATGAATGCTTTGCAGGGTGATTAATGTGATTTAGAACCTAATGAAATGTGATTTTGACTTGCCGCTCGGGGCTTAAATCCAAACGTGCCTACGTACTTTCGTTTGAATGGAAGATCAAAAGTCAACGTAGTTCGATAGGCCTTCTGAAGGGCTTTGAATGGGTATGCTTATGCTGAGTGGGTGTGGTGTGAATACTCAAATTTTGACCTTACTGAACAGTAAATTTGACTTTTTTTCCTAAACATTCACGCGATATGTCAATATGGTACTGTGAAACGTCCGAAATTTTCACGAGATCGCAGAACCGTTCCCGGAATGATTTTTTGGGAGGGTCGAAAACTCCCCAAAAAAGCTCCCGGAGCGAACATGGTGGCCACACAGCTACGGCGGCGCCGGCCGCCGACAACTGCGGCAGTGCGCCCAGTCAGGGCCGGGACCTGCCGCCAACCAGCCTGGCGCAGCAGCTGCCCAGCATGGGCGGCACCTGCTGCCCCCCGACTGGGCGGCAGTGCGCGCGGCATGGCGCGTGCACCTGCCGCCCCCAACGACTGGGGCCGGCACCTGCTGCTCTCCCATGGCGGCACCTGCCTGCCAGCATGGGCGGCACTGCCGCCGCAGCCTCTTGGCGGCAGCTGCCCCCCGAGCCAGACGGCACCTGCCGGCCCTGGACCCAAAAACTGGCCTATAAATAGACATTTTCAGCCTATTTTTTGACACCTCTGTCTGTGTTGGAACGAACGAATCCTTCTCCCTCTCACGCTCTTGCGTTTTTTACCGCTTTTTGGGCATTTAATTTTTAATTTTTATTCGCATTTTTTTATTGTGATATTTGACATTAAAATTAAACAAATTAAATTATTAAGTATTTTTCTAGCGAGGCGCTTATCTTGGAGTTAAGAAGCGGTCGTCGATTAAATCAGGTAATGTAACAAAACTCTGCTATTTTATATTTTAGCACTTCATGCAATATTTCTCTTCTACTCTTAATAATTCTACAATTGCATAAATGCATTCAACGCATCATATTATGACAAATAAACTGGTCTTAATTAAAACACGGAGTGTATTAAGCTAATATGCCGGTTAATCATAATCGTGGTATTAAAGCCTTAATCCGACAATATTGGCTATAAAGGAGCCTAGTTAATTAATAGCTACGGTTCAATTGCCTTATTTCGAATTAAATCTGGCTTAAGTCCATTAATCAATAATTGTGGCTAAAACTTAATCAATCACGTTTCGACAATAAATTTGTGATTAAGCTCGGAAGCCCGATTAATAGATAATCGTGGCATTAAAGCCTAATCGCACATTTTGGGCAAACCTAATTACGCTAAAAACACATTTCGGCCAAAGGCCAATCGAAGCCATTTTAGTGACAAATCGTTAAAATCGGATCTTTTGGCAAAAGGTTTAAAATCAAACCATTTTTTCTGCTTAAACCGTAAATTCAAGCCATTTTAGCGATAAATCGCGTAAAATCGAGCATTTTGGGCAATTGCCTAAAATGAACCAATTTTCGGCCAAAGGCTTTAAAGATCAACCATTTTAGCGACAAATGCGTAAATCGACATTTTTGGCAAAATGCCTTCCAAATCAATCCATTTTCGGCTCAAAGCGTTAAAATCGACATTTTTGGCAAATGCCTTAAATGGAACCCAATTTTTTTTGGCCTAAATGCCTTAAAATCACCTTTTTTGGCGACGAACGCCTAATCGGAATCAATCGATCTTTTTTTGGCAAAAAAAATGGCGCTTTTTTAAAAACCCAAAAAAAAAAATGGGCCCACAAAAAAAAGGCCCCCCCATTAACACTTATGCACAAAGCATACACACTAATGCCAAGCATACACACTAATGCACAAAGCTACACACTCATTGCACAAAGCATACAACACTCATGCACAAAGCATATCACCCTTATGCCAAAGCATACACAAGCAAAATGGCACAAAGCCATACACACCTCATGGCACAAAGCATACACACAAATGCACAAAGCATCATAACTCATGCACAAAGGCATACACACTCATGGCAACAAAGCATATTACACACTCATCGGCACAAAGCATACACATCATGCATTAGAGCATACCCGCTTCACAGCCCTTTCAAAGAAGGCTATCGGAACTTACGTTGACTTTGATCTTCCATTCAACGGAAGTACGTAGGCAGTTCGGGATTTACCCCGAGCGGCAAGTCGAAATCACCTCAAACATTTCATTAATCATCATTCACCTTGCAAAGCATTCATTCATACGGTTAGTTCATCAGCGATGACATATGTCTGGGGATCCATCTCGGGTTCGTAGATTTGTGGCCTTAATCATTGGGATAATTAATCTAGTAACTAGGTTATTAAAATGGAGTCACTTTAGGGTTTCTTTCCTAGTTTACCCTAAAATAATTAAACAAGGGTGGGCGACTCACACACATCACGTGTATTTCTTCTCATTCATCATATGCAATCACATGCCTTTATGACATTTGGGGAAGGGGTTCACATGTGTAGCTTTGTGCAATTTTTGGGTTTTTAGGCTTTTTGCAACGATCGATTATTTGATTAGGCATTTGATTGCAAAAATTGTTTGGGATTTTTAATGGCTTTTAGCCAAAAAGAGTGGATTAGGCAATTTGAATTGCCAAAAGTTTTGATTGATGGGCGATTGTCGCCAAAGATTGGATGTTTTGGGCTTATTACTGCATAAAATTGATTGATTTATGGCTTTTAGCCAAAAAAGATGGATTTAGGAATTAGTTTGACAAAATTGATTAGGGCGATTTGTCGCCAAAGTGATTAAGGGCTTTTGGTGCCAAATTGGTATTTGAAGGCCTTTGCCACATATTGCAATTTAAGCGATTTGTCGCTAAAAAATGTTAATCCTATTTTATAGGCAATTTGTTGCGAAAAATTGATTGAACCGTGGGCAATTTATTTGCAAAATGTGCGTTGATTTAATTGTAGGCAATTTATTGGCCAAAACGTGATTGATTAAGCGCTTTTTAGCCACAATTATTGATTAATTGACTTAGCCAGGCTGTTCGAAAATAAGGAATCATAACATACTATTAAATAACTAGGTAATTTTAAGCCATACTGTGGATCTAGACTTTAATACACGATTATTGATTAAGCGGGCATTTAGCCCTAATTTTTGTATTTAATTGAGGCCGTTTAATGAACATGAATGCATTTATGTAGTTGGTTAGAATTATTAGGAGTAGAAGAGAAAATGCATGAAGTGCTAAATTAAATAGGCAAAGTTAACTTACATACCTGATTTAATCGGGTGACCGCTTCTTAAACTCCAGGTTAAGTCTCTCGTTAGGGAATTAATTTTGTTTAATTTTAAGTGACCAGTAATCAAAAATAAAATAAAACTTTAAAAATGCAAGAAAGCATAAAGGAATCGCAAAGAGCCGTAGGGAGAAGGAGCGTCCCCGTCAACACAGACTTGAGGTGCCTCAAAACGGAGCCCAGCAGAGCCGTTTTTTATAGGAAAAACGTTGATCCCGGGCGCCCTGCCCCGGCTTTCGAGGGCGGGCGTGCCTGCTGGTCTGGGCGGGCATGCCCACCCGCGGGCGGGGCAGCGTGTGCTTTTCCCCCTTTTTCTTTTTTTCGTTCGGGAGGCTTTTTCCGGGAGTTTCGGACACCACAAAAAATATTCCGAGACCAGTTCCCCGTGATCCTCGTAATTTTTTCGGACATTTCAAGTACCATATTGGCACACTTCCGGTGAACTTTTTTGAATGACCTCCCGTCCAGACGTGACCTGTTTGCAGTTCCCAAAAAAATGGGCTCTTTGAGCCTCAAAATTTTGATATTCACAGTGCCCCCACCGGCGATAGCGGCTACCGCCGCCTTAAGGGCGGCGCGCAACCACCGCGGCCTGGGAAACTAGGCTTTTTAGCAAAGTCAAATTAATTGGCAGCGGCACTGTAGCCGGCGTGCTTTCTCCATTTAAAGAGTTTCACATGCCACAGCAACAGTAGCAGGCGTGCTTTCCTCCATTTAAAGAGTTTCACATGCCACCAGCAACATTAGAAGCCTCAAAATTTGAGTATTCACAGCTAGTTACCGGCTAAGTATGAGAGCTGGTCACGACTAATGGACCTTTAGACCAAACTGGGCGCGGAGACTTAAATTGGGCCCATAGGCTCATTAACCTTTATTAAAGGTGAAAGTGACATTCGTTTGTCACTTTCAACCTAACTCATTCACTTTCTTTTCAAATTCTCTCTTTTCTTCTTTTAGCTCCTCTTGCAACCGAAACTCATGGCTGCTAAGAATGTTGTGGATTGGTTTCTTGCTGATGCGATAATCGATCCCGTGACTCAACCTGTGAGTCATGGGATGAAAATACGGGAGTTTATTCCTGAAGCGGGAACTACGATCAGCCTGCAGCATGATTTGCCCAGAAACATGCAAAAATTAGGTTAGAAATAAAGAATTGGGTTGAAACTTACCTGTTTGGGCGCTTGTTGGTGTTTTCGGTCTGTGGCGGGCGTCATTGCGTCTAGCATGAGCCACTTCTAGGTTTGTTTGGCTGCTCTGTAGCCTTATGGTGTGCTTCACAGCACTAGCGGTGCACGCCACTTGAGTAGTGCCTTACGCCATAGTAGCTGTGTAACACCAACTTTTTATTATTTTTTGTCATTTTTCCTACTTACCTGTATTAAAACACATAAACATGTGCCTTTGCACTTTATTAGTCATACTTATAATGGTTTATTTTTATAGAAGAGTGCAAAGCACGGGAAAGCCGGCGACAACACCTATGCAGCTGGCAAGTGATTCGACTGGCTCCCTGTGCGGTCCAGGATCACATTCGGGAGGCTGGCTTTGGCTGATTTGTTGATACTCTTCCCTAGGTGCAAGGGCAGAATCTTCCCTCTAGTGTTCTAGAACTCACAGAATGTTGGATAGATACCACTCATACTTTCCATCCACTGTTTGGTGAGATGACGATCACGCCACTTGATTTTGCTGCTATTACAAGGCTTCCTTTTGGAGGACGGTTTATCGTCATTGACGATCGAATGAGGACATTGGACCGTACGGGCCTGTGTGCGAGCCTCTTTGCTCATTATCGGAGTGGAGCCCACCCTTTCCGACAATAGGGTTCGTTATGAGAGCATCTTTGCTCATTATCAGGAGATGCTCCGAGACCGAGTGGCAGAGCTGGACGTAGATGTGGTAGCACGGGCCTACCTTTTCTATCTACTGTCGACTACCTTATTTCCAAACTATGGTAACGATGTGGATTTAGCACTGCTACCACCTCTACACGACTTGGATATGATGAGGCAGTTCAACTGGGGAGTTGTTGCCTTATCATACCTTTATTATGGCATGGATCTATGTGTCCGTGGAGCACACGTGAAGGTTGGCTACAGGCGCGTTATTATGGTATTAAACTATCTTTTCTTTGGTGCTTCTCTTTCTTTTCTGCTTTATTCTTGTTCTTTTTCTCTTATTTACTGACATTCTACTTTATTTTTTATACAGGTTTAGGCTTGTGAGCACCGAGTCCTCCCCATGCCGAGCCTATATGGCTTTGAGGGCGATATTAATGCAAGGTCTCTCCCTCGGGGTCAAGCATAGAGATTTGGCAGGAGGTATGCTCATATTACCTTGGAGGTCTCGATGTTCCAATAGCTGCTGAACAGCCTGCGTTAGGATCGGGTAAGTTGGTACCTCTCACTGCTTTTATTTTCCTTTCTTTTCTTTTGTTTTTCTTTTTCTTTTTTTTTTTTCCTTTTTCTTTCTCTTTTCTTTCTTTCTTTTTTTTCTCTTTTACTTTTTGATTTTCATTCTTCTTCTTCTTCTTCTTCTTCTTTTATTGTAACTTTTGCAGATAGAGAGGTATCCATGGAGGGATGTGGCTGACTATCCCGACTTTATCCAAGCGGTTGTCGAGTACCAGCACAGACGGCTTCTCCTTCCAGGTCTATTATATGATATGTACTACCTCGAAGACAGGGTCTACGAGTAGAAATTAGGACCGCATGGAGGAGATTCCCTCATGATGTTCTTTATTACATGATGTCTACCATATCCATCCAGTCGGAGAGGATTGGTTACCACAGATCATTTAGCAGCCTTCATGCCTGGCGCTTATGCCATTTTTGTATGGACCCAGCTCTTGGTCCACATCCCTCCACCAGCAGAGTTTGATCCTCTTACTGAGGCGAGGGGATTGGACAGAGGTTAGGGGGATGGCCAAGTACAGGTAAGTTTCTTCTTCTTGTTATTCTATTCTTGGCTTTGCCTAGTATCTTCTCCTCTTTTTCACTGACTATACTTATCCTAGCAGCATGGCAAGTGCGTGAGGACAGGCTCCAATTCCAGTGCTCTGGACACGACTGTCATTATCGGCAAGCCGGAGCACAGACCGAGTGCTTCTTTCTCTTTCATCCTGGACGGCATGGGTCAAGTAACCCAAGTTATGTTGGAGACACACCTTGTGAGTTCGTACTAGATGTCATCGCCCGATTGTATTCATGTGATTATTATCTACTTTTATTCCTAATAATTGCTCTTTTATTGTTTGACCCTCTTATTGCCTGACGCTGCCTTATTTTGCAGGTGTCCATTTTCGACTATGATGAGGTGTGTCGGCTTTATGAAGCGGCGCGCCTCAAATTTACAGTTGCGAGGCTTTCAGATGAGCATGTATCTGTAAGTATAAACAACACAAAGAATATATGTAATGCTTATGCCATGTATGCATGAAATAAAATTACTAATGCTTATGAATGTATGTAGAGAGCTAGAATGGCGCCTCCTACTAGTCTTGGTTAGGGGACTTAGCGCGGCAGACATATAGGTCGCGGAGCTAGACGCAAGTCGGTGATCATTGAAGAGACTAAGGAGTCTAGCAATGATGACTCAGAGAAGACAGCTTCCAACATGTCTTGAGTTGGGTGCCCTAGTTTTCTTTTACCTTGTTTTCTTCTTTCGTTCTTGTTTTTCTGTATCTTGGACCTAGTTTGGGGAATGGTATTATAAAGAAGTGATTATATTTATTTATAAAAGGCAAATGCCAATTTCTTTATAAATTTCCAAGTGATGTTGGTGTACTTTCGCTTTATAGCTGATATTTACTCTACTTATTGAACTTGAAAGTTGAAAATCAACAAATAACATATTTTTTAGCTGTATGCTAGCTGGTGGCATGCGCCACTAATGCTGCAGTGGCAGCTAGCTGTCAAGTTATCGTTTCATTTCTTGCTATAAAAGCCCATAACCAACCTACATGCTTTATAAGTGCTTTTCTCTCTTTCTAAATGAAGCTCTTACTCAAAAACTTCCCCAAACTTTTCATTTCTTCCCCATTCTTCATGGATCGGTCCTTAGCACATGCATTCGAAACATTGGTCTACAGTTTTAGCTGTGAGGATTGGGATTTTCTTTCACCATTCGAACTCAATGGGCTAAGCTACTATCGAAACATTTGGGTTCAACCCGGCTTGCTGTAATGGTTGATTAACCATTTTTATCCTTTGGAAAACTTATTTCGCCATAATGACTTCGAGATCTGTCCATTGTTTTAAGAATTCAGCATGATTTTTGGAAGGATACCTGTGGTCGAAGAAGTTTCTGCAGTGCCTCAATTGGATATAGACCCCGCTTCATTGATTCTGCTTATTTTCAGTTTCTCGGCTTACGAGATTCTGTCTTATGACTTTGGTGTTAATGTCATGCCCTTGTGACTATTTGTAGACCGTGCATTAAGTATGGACCATACTAGCCCGTACTGGCCTTCACTTATCTATTTCTGCATTCTTAGTCAGTCCTTGCTATTCAGTGGTATTGACGGCTATGGAAGCCTTAGACTAGTGCCCATAGTTGAGCAGATGGCTAGGCGCCACATGCCTTTTCCACTTATTTTGGCTGAAACATTTACTTGGCTAGGAGAGCATGCTCGGATCTCGAGCTCGGTACTTGGTCCGATAGGGAATCCTCTTCTACCGCAGGTAAATGCATTTTTCTCTTCCTTTTTATTTATTTTTTTCTCTTTTTTCCTTTTTGTTTTGTACTTTAACTTTTGCTTAAGCCGCTCTTTGCGGATTTTCGACTTAATGAGCTTTTTTTCTTTTCTTTTTTTTTTTTTTTACTTAAGCCGCCCTTTGTGGGTTTTCAACTTAATGAGCTTTTTTTTTCTTTTACTTTTCTATTCTCTTTTTTTGAATACATTTTGCAGTTGTGGGCTTTTGAGAAGTTGCAGGTGATGGATCCACCATTGGACCATTTGATGTTTGATTATAGACTGTAAGTCTATGTTCGATGTCACCGTCTTTGACCGATGAGACTGTTAAAGACAGGACTGCTGCTTTTCAAGATCTCACCTTCGAGGGAGTCAGGTGGACTTGTCCTTAGCGCTATATAGAGCGAGTCACAGTTTCTTCATACAGGCTTTGTGTGCCCATGTGTGGCTTGACCATGGCTATGGCTTATTATTGTAGTTGAGTAGCTAGGCAGTACGACTGTCATCAGATTGTCCTTAATTACACTCGGTTCAAGGGTGGCCTTATTACATAATGATTCCTTTCTCGCTTTATTTGCACCTAGTGTAGTCACACGATTATACCCATTTCTGATGTGGCCAATACCTTTTCTTCAAACTTGTACCGCTCTTGGCTGCAGGCTTATTTTGGTGTCAGTGCTGATTCAGAGTCGGGTAATCTGTTGACTGCTAGATTTTTGTTAGGACCTGGCATGTAGATGCCCCTCTCCTGCTTTCTAAAGAAATGTACGAGACAATTATTGAAGCAATTATATGAATGTATGTGCTTATTATGAATGAAAGGCCTTTTGCTTGAAATGCTTGATATATTTCATGCTATTTTATGTCATCAAGGTAAATTCACAACATTTGCATATCAACATAAACTTAAGACAGCAATCGTTAAAGTTAATAAGAACATAAAAGGTGAATTTATTAATTGGGTTTTGCCATAAACGTTTCAAGTCATACATAAAATTTCTTCAGTCTATCCAAGTTGACTGGTTCAGTAAATTCATTACCTTCCATGTCTAATAGCTTCACTGGACCTTTAGAAAACAGTTTCTTGATCAGAAATGGGCCTTCCCACTTAGGCTTGAACTTCCCCTTTGGGTCATGAATGTTTGGCCGCATCTGTTTCAGAACCAAATCCTCTATTCTTAGCAGCTTCGGATGAACTCTCTTATTAAAGTGCTTAGCTATCCTCATTTTATATAGTTGATCCATGAATCGGGCATTAAGCCTCTTTCCATCTGGGAATGCTAATTCTTGATAGTGATTCTCCGCCCATTGACATTCTGGAATCTTGGATTCCATCATTATGTGCAAGGATTTCACTTCTACTTTTATTGGTATCACAGCTCCCATTTCATAGACTAGAAAATAAGGAGTTGCCCCGTTCGCAGATTTGGTGGTGGTCTTATAGCCCCACAAAGCATATTGTAACTTGCTTGCCTAGTCACGATGATTTTCTGCCATTTTTCTCTGTATCTTCTCAATGCTTTTCTTTACGGCTTCCATTGCCCCATTAGCTTGTGGTCGATACAGTGAAGACTTATGATGCTCAATTCCATATTTCTTTAACAATATCTTTACTTCTGCTTGGAACTGAACTCCATTATCTGTCATTATATGAGCGCAATTCTCACCTACCGATCTCTGGGTGATGTCAAGACATCCAACCATTTCTGATTTAAAGTTCTTGCGACCAAGCTTCCTCTAGGGGAGAGGGAAGTCATTTGGCAACTGAGGTCTACACAGCAGGCCTAAGGCCCAAATTAGCTGTTGGGATTAGTCATTCCATCTGTTTGCATTTCTGTTTATTTCCTTTATTAGAGTAGTTCCTCCACTTTTCTTTATCACAGTAGGGAGGGTATCCTCCACTTAGGATTCTGCTCCTTGATGTAGGGAAAAAGTTAGTCTTATTTTGTATATATTCAGCAAAACTCAATGAAATAAAGGATATGATTAAACCAATAAGTTCTGTAAGGTCACAGTTCTCCTTTGCGAGTCTGTAGATTTTTGAAACTCCCACCATAGGTCGTTCAAGGAAAACCCTAGCCTTAAACACCAAAACACAACTCCACGACCCATAACTCGTCCATGTAAGGACTCTACCGATACCAAAGAGCAATCAAGATTTTATGGGACTCTGCTCCTTCTAGAGAAGCTAAATATATGCTTTTTGACAGATTTTAACAGTGTTGAGTGGTAGCTGCTATTGAAACTAAGAGAAGAAAAGAAGTATGGGACTGTGGGAAATTTCAAGAATTTGGTTTCCAAGGAAGTCAAGTTCTCAGCAAATTCAAGTACCAAACAAGGAACACAACATGTCCACTCCTAGATTGAGAGCCACCAGTACCATAGAAAGATTTTCCAACTTGGCAGTCCTTCTCTCTAGTATTGACAAAGTAAGTCCGCGGGTTTGTTACACCCACTCACACAAGAACTCCTCAGTTGCCTTGCCCAAAGAATTTAACCAATTGGATTTATCTCCAGCAAAGGTCACCCCACTGATCATTACCTTCAGTTGAGGCCCACTCCAAATCCATAACCCTAACGCCACCACCAGAAATCAGGTCCAGACCCGAGCCTTTCCACCCGTAACGTGCGCCTTATAAAATCCTTATATGGTTGGCTCTGGGAAGTAACCGCCCGAGAGGGTTGGAACTCACCAGTTCGAGGAAAGAGGAAGAAAGAGAAGAGAGTTGCTGTTAAGCATTCTAATGTAGATGGTTCTTAATTGTCCGGCACCATAGTGACGAAGCACGGGTTGAATCAAGTGAGGAAGTTTGGGTAGAACCTGGGATGAATGATGGGAATCCCGTTCACTCTAGAGGTGAGTAACGACGCACACATACAAGCCGCCAAAAGCTTGAACCATATGAACCCATGTCGAGGTATCAAACAGAACATGAATCAAGCCTAGAGAAGAAAATGAGAAAGGCAGTCATCGGTGTCCCAAAGAAAATACATACTGAGATGGTGCTGAAACAGTTGAAAAGAACCCGCCGAACCCTGCCCTCAAATCCCCCAAAAGCAACGCCTGCACCCCCCACATGGTTCATGAGAGTTGTTCGATGTAGCGTCATTGTTCCACCTTCTAACCTTGCTTTCTAAAGAATATGTACGATGAACAACACTTATGTTCTGAGAAGCTTTAGTCTAAATGATGGCATATGTGGTATTCGGTCTATAAATCCCCTTCCATCTAAATTTCAACCTGAATTTGAATGAATGACCTTTGTTGCGTCTCTCGTACACCGAGGGTAGAATCACACCAAAAGCTCACTTGACTTTTGCACAAAGGCTTTATATAGTATCATGCCTATTTGTGACAGTCAGTCAAATCAGTCCAGAATTCAATTTCAATACATGATTGTGCTAGTATGAAATACAACAGTAATTCACATTCTTTTAAAGACGATGGCAATCTGTTCAAATAGTTAATTAAAAGACGTTAATCCATATAATCACAGATGGTGTTTTCCAATATAATTTATAGGAGTGAATTGGGTTTAGGCACACATATTAACTCTTTCAAAAATAGTTCGGTTTTACTCAGAAGTGGCCATTAACATGAAAGGAAACTTCCTAATTCATCACAAAGATCGTATCCTAAGAGCTTGACTTTCTGAGTTCAAAGCTAAATCATTTAGTGTGACTCTTCTCTATGATCTAATTAGGGGGCTCTCCACGACTGGGAACCTAATTAAGGAATTTAAGAACTATCAGTTTGTCTATTAATCAAGTAAATGGGCCCTTCCCACTTAGCGCTTCGGAACTTCCCTCATTCCTGGAGTTCTACTGAGATCGCTTTGGGTCCGCATGCCTTAGATTTCAGAGGAACGGCTGAACTAGATACCATATTTCAACGGTCTATTCGTAGCGCGCTTAGGAGATGAACTTCTCTCCTATTACCATTAGTTGAACTAAATAGAGCTATCCAGTCATTAATATTATCAGTTCAGCTCGAAGATGCCATAATCGGGCATTAGCCTTCTTTCCATTCTGGGGAATGCTAATTCTTGATAGGGATTCTCCGCCCATTGACATTCTGGAATCTTGGTTCCATCATTATGTGCAAGGATTTCCAGCTAAATACATACTTTATTGGTATCACGCTCCCATTCATAGACTAGAAAATCAAGGAGTGCCCCGTTCGCAGATTTGGTGGTGTTTCTTATAGCCCCACAAACAGCATATTGTTAACTTGCTTGCCTAGTCACGATGATTTTCGTGGCCATTTTCTCTGTATCTTCTCTAATTGCTTTTCTTTAACGGCTCATTGCCCCATTAGCTTGTGGTCGATACAGTGAAGGATTATGATGCTCGAATTCCATATTTCATTAGACAATATCTTTACTTCTGCTGGAACTGAACTCCCCGAGAATTACTTCTGTCATTAGTATGATGAAGGAGAATTTTATACAGTGAAGACTTATGATGCTCAATTCCATATTTCTTTAACAATATCTTTACTTCTGCTTGGAACTGAACTCCATTATCTGTCATTATATGATGGGGGATTCCATATCTACAGATTAGGTTCTTTTCAATAAATTTGGCCATTTGCTTGGTGCTAATGTTCTTATAAGATTTTGCTTCAACCCATCTTGAGAAATAGTCCACTGTCACCACTATGAATTCGTGTCCATTAGAAGCAGGTGGTGAAATTTTCCATATGATATTTATTCCCCAACTTGCAAATGGCCATGGCGAAATAGAAGGATGTAATTTTGATGGTGAAATGTGACTTAGGTCTCCATGAATCTGACATTTGAAGGACCTTTTCACAAAAGAAATACAATGCCTTTCCATTGTCAACTAAAAGAATCCTTGTCTGAGAATTTTCTTTGTTAGTGCTTTTCCGTTCATGTGGGTACCACAAACCCCGGTGTGGATCTATTCCATAATCTCTTCAACTTCTTTCCTCAATACACATCTTAGCAATACCCCGGGTAACATTCTTTTGTACAACTGACCGTCTAAGACTGTAAATTGTAATGCCAAGCATTGTATAGCTCTTCTATCATCTTTAGAAGCTTAATCTGGATAAACCCTTTTAGTCATCCACTATAGGACATCATAAAACCATGGCTGGTCTTCTTCCTTAATATGCATAATTCTTCCTCCTTTATAACACGAGATGCTACCTGAGGACATCATAAATGGCTTTTTAGGCATAACTAAAATCTCTTCCCAAGCTGATGATAAATTAACCAAGGCATTTGGTACTCGGTTGTTTACTCTGCTTGTGTGTGTGAAGGTCACTCTTTTCAAATTTTGAATAACAACGTGCAGGTAGTCAATGTAAGGTTTTAACCTGTCTTCTTTGATTTCTTAATTTCCGTTAGCATGCTTGATGACCAGTTTAAATCACCAATAACCTCAACTTCTTAGGCTTTAACTGCAATCAGAGCTTCTAACTCAAAAAAGCAGGCTTCATATGTAACGCCCTATTTTTCCTGTGTTTAATAGTAGTTTACCGAGCTGTGAATAATACCACCGGTCCGGGAGTCGGTATTTTTCTTTTGTCCGGAAAAATTACTATATATGTTATATATTTTATTTAACATTTTTGGAGCATGCATGCATGATTTTTATGGGTAGGAAGTAAGTAATGAATATTTTTGGAGAATTTCCGCTCTTCATATAGTTCCTCTGATTCCTCTATAGTCAAAACGGAGGTAATCAGAATGTGCATGGATTATGGGATTATGAATTAAAGCAATCAACCGCAAAAGGATGATTTTTTCTCCCCATATTGATTTCCTAGATTTGATAGCTTTCCGTTAGCATGCTTGATGACCAGTTTAAGACTCACACACAAGAAACCTCGATAGCTTCCTTAGGCTTTTAACTAGCATACTCAGAGTCTTCTAACTCAAACAACAGAGGCAGGTCTCAGTAGTGTACGCGCCTATGGTTTCCTTGTTTAATAGTAAGCCAGTATACTCCGAGCTTGCTCACTATATGACCATGCGCAGAGTCCGAGAAGATCGATCAAAAGAGCTAGTGACAGATTATGTGTATATACTTTTGTCGGTAGAACAAATAATTATCTGTATATATGTGGGTGATGTATTTATGATTTTTTATGGTTATACTTAATTAATTTTGGAGCATGCGATATCGCAGGGCACTCAAAATCACGTGAATATGTTGTATTGCACATGTACTGTTTAGGAAATTTTAAGTTGAACATATGTTTGAGTCAGCAAACTAATAGAATAATTAGAGGCTGTTAAATGAGAATGGAAAGTTATTTGGATGTTCAATATTAATGTAGTATGGGAAATTTGATTTGAGCAATTATTTTTATGGAATGGTGAAAATTAACAGGTTATTGTGGAGATAAACCTAATATTTGAGCAGGAATTAGTAAGATTAGAGGCAATTACTTCCCTCGTACCATTAGATTAGAGATTACGTCATCTGACCCTTTGAATGCGCGTAGCGCAGGTTCCTATTTTTGAAGCCCAGAAAAGGAAATCCAAAAACACTTATACATTAGCTTATGTGGAAAAGTCAAACTCCAAGTTATACTGCGGAGCAAACCTATTCTGCGTTTTTTCTCTTACGTTACGTATGACTCTCCTAGAGCACGAAGGTGCTGTTCTTCATCGCGTGCCTCTCTTCTATAAGTTTGATGTTACCTTCACATTAAAGCGCGATAACTTAGCTAAAATCCTAGAATTCCAAGAAATCCGTAATTCCACCAACCAGGATTCCATACAATGTGCATTTAAAGTAATAAATCTCCTCAAAGAGAGAAATTAGAGCGATGAGACTAACTATGTGCAATATGGTTTTATTAGAAAAATAATTTCAACAAGAGGAATGTGAGTGGAGGATTTTTCCTACTTTGTGATCAGAGGTAAAAAGTTACTTTTTTAGGATTATAATCTCAATATCAGGTTTTATATTTCTCTTTTAAGAGTTGTTTATCAGTTTTCTTATAGTGTATGTTGATCACCACATGTGCTCTATAATACGCATTGTATAATGACATCCAATTTGTACATTAGACTTCATTCCACTGAGTGGTTATACAAGTTTTTGGGATAATCTTGATTCTGTGGCGGACAGTTATCTTAACAAGTGCCTGTTGTAGAGATGAACGGGATAGGAGAGCCTATAACAGTTCTAGTACACAAAGTTCACAGCGGGCAGGAAGTTACCTAATAATCTTTGACCGCACCGAGAGAGACTTTTGAAGTTAAGAGACTATACTACAAGTCTTTTTTGATAGGTTACGTGTTGTCACTTAATAATACCCAGCGAAGGTGCTGCGTTAACTGGAGCCTATTACGTCTATAATAATGCATATTGTTTGAATGATGTATTGGTTCGGTGCAGGTTGAGGTGGCTATCATATTTGTAGATAAGTCAGTTGTAGCGTAATTGTGCTAAATAAGAAAATGGACTTATTTGAATAATTGTTGAAAAAGTTTTGAATTGATATGAAAATTCGAAGAACATTTGGGCTCTTTTGCGGTGATTTTTGACTGAGGGTATTAATGGCTTAAGTACATATGGTAGGATACACATTTCTAAACGCCGTTTGTACTTACTCAAATTTGTTTCCCAAGTTGTTCATGTTCTTTTCTATCGGTTAGGAAAGCTGAATAAGTATGTGGCATAAAACGTGCCATAAAGGTTGAGTGAGATTAATAGGTACCATTTTTCGATCCCTACTCTATTTTCCATTTAATTGATATCTTATTCGCTTCATTAAGACGTGAAGCTCTACCTTAGCATCAAGCATTCACTAACCCAGTCTACTTGGTCCTATAATATTCTCTCGTAAGTATGTATCAGTAATAGCTCAAGAAACTTTAATCAGATGAAAAATCATTGCCCAAAGACTGTAAACATTTAATCATATTGTCGGTGCAACAGGACATTGCATCAACTGAATTGCGTGCCCATTTTGACCACACGAGCATGAGTACGCATGATCTATTAGCTAGATTGTAGGTGGCTCTGCGAGTAGTTTCCCTTTCATTGAAATAGGTTGTTTTTTCCATTGTGTACAATTTTGAAGACTTCCCTGTCCAGAAGCTCAGAGTTGGTGGAGAAATGTATAGAGTTTTCTTCTCGGTTAAGTAGGAATTCATATAAATACGATATGGAACATTTTGGTTTGAACTGCTGAATGCGAAGATTCTGGATACTTGTAGTAATAGGGTGGAGGGTCTGGTCTGTTTCCTAGCCTTTTACTTTTTCTTTGCGTTTATCCCCTCTCATACGACAATTGATCAGGTAGCCACATAGTTAGCGTCCGCCTTTTTCATTTAAAGTAATTTGTGTGCACTAGAAATTGGTATGTGAATGCTTATTTGATTTCTAATGAATCTGATTTCATCAATTTTGGAGAGAGTTGGAACAATATAACAAACCAATAACTTCAAGTTATGTCTTAAAATTGACCCCAATCATGCAAATAAAGGTCATAGGTGTGCTCATTAGATCGCTCTGGTAATATATTTTTGTCATATGTTTATACAAGTCATTTCCCAGTTCGTTACAGTCTCCAATCTGAGCGAAATTTTTAGTTAGGGGAACCACAAATTTACCCATTAAGTATTAAATTAAGTTTTGAGTGTATTATGAGTCGTGATTAACCGATTAGTTACACGGAAAAGAAAATGGAATTTTATGAGAATGTTATGAAAGTAAGATATTAGAACCGGAACAAGAATTTTGGGCTCTATTATACTAGGTGTGAATTTGTTGCATGATATGTATTTTATTATGTGGTACCGTATGATGCACGCTCAACCTACATAAAATCATATAATCATATATGCTTGATTTATTTCAATTAAAAAGTTGGAGCATTTGCATTGCTCTAGTATTTATCAGCGAATAGAGAAGCTTTAGCCAAGTTTCTGACTCATATAGTCTATAATAATGACATTCTTTTTTTGTAGAGGAAATAATTTGTGAGAATTCCTATTAGAAAACTGCATAATGAGTGTTTCTCCTTATCGTTTAGGAAACCAGGACAGTGCCAAACATGCGCGTGAATACTAATATAGTTTATAGAAACGCTATAGGCTACCATAAGTCACCTTCACACGACACACCCTTCCAAATGAACCACAGCTGTATACTGCAAAACTAATACATCTGAATAAACAATGTGTTCTATCTAATTTCATACGACTTCGCTTATTAAATCTTTTCTTCCTATCTACAACCTATACAGTGTCATATTCGCGTTGCACCACTTAGTAATAAAATTAATTTTTAGAAAATTAGAAATACGATGAGATTCAACATTCTAATTATAACATAATAATCTTTAACGTTCCTTAATTACTAATCAAAATATCATTTAATTCCATGATTATCAATGAGTTTCTGTCAATAAGCACCCAATTAAATGAAGTTTGCGTCGGTGAGTTTATGTATATCTGTCTACAAATGTGAGTATTAGCGCTCTAAAAATTATTAATGATTTTTATAATTGTATTAAATATAATAAATGATTGTCTTTATTAAAGTTCAATTGTTTTCAAACAACAACTATTGTGTGTTGAAGTTAGAATTTTTTATTTGCTACCTGCAACCAAATTAGAAAGTCTAACCTTACAGCCCAATAAAAGTTTTTATAAGGCTCATCACCAGTAATTGATTTATATCAAACACAGCGCCAGTGATTTATCAACTTTACAGCAGCCAAATGAATCTCTTGCAGTTCGTCTGCATTTACATAAGACCTTGTCACAGTCATGTAAGAGCCATCAGAACGCTGAAGCACAGCAAGCAGATTTCTCCTCTATAGCGTACGCTTTGGACTTGTAGGTGTTTTTATGAGACTAAGAATGAATTTTAAGAGAACTATCCAAACGCGTGTACTGTAGTAGGGTATTAATTTCTGCTGGGCCGATAAGACTACATATATTACATATTAATAATTATGATGCTTAAGATGTTATTATAAATTATTTTGAATTATTTTGGTGTATATATTGGGAGATAAACTTGGAACTTATTTAATGGTTAGAACATTAGAAGCTGATATATTTAAATGAATGTATTTAATTGATGACTATTAAAATATTATTGAGGAATTGTGTAGTTATGAAATTATAGAAGTGTTGTTGTGTTGTTATTGGAGTTTGATGGGGGTTTGGAGTTTGAATTTGGGAGCGTTTTTGTATTCACATGTTTGGCGACTTCTAGGAGAAACTCTTGCAGTTTTTCTATAGGATTCTCACAAATTATTTTCAAAAAAAGAATATATTATTACTTGCTAAACTTGTGAATACTAAGTCACTTTTAATTCATATTATGATTATATGATTTATATGTAGGTTAGGACGGTACCTCCGGCACCGAATATGGCATCCGCCATCGGGTCTCTCGAGATTGGGCGATGGGTGTTACATCATAAATTCTGCCATGTTATTCATAACTGCAAGTTGTAATCTCTTCAACATCAAGATAACTTCTCCTTGTGGAGATTCTAACAAGACGCCTACTTTGGCTCCTTTGCTATGAGGGGAACCATCAAAGTAGAGCTTCCACCCTTTCTTTTCTCTCAAGTTCAAATGTTCATCGGGAAAATCAATCTCCCATTGCTTATTGTCTTCAACTGGATGAGCCACTAGAAAATCTGCGACTGCTCGTCCTTTGACGATTTTCTTTGTGGCATACTCAATATCAAATTCTGATCATAGGATTAACCATCTTGCTAGTTTCCTTACTAGTTTGTGGCATACTCAATATCAAATTCTGATCATAGGATTAACCATCTTGCTAGTTTCCTTACTAGTGCTGGTGTTCCCTATAAATATCTGACCGGATCCATCCTTGATACTGCAATTACTTTATAAGACTGAAAGCAATGTCGACGCTTTTCTAGTTGCCCACACCATTGCTAAGCAAGTTCTCGCAATCAAGTTATATTTCTGTTCATTTGGAATAAGCTTTTTGCTCAAGTAGTACACTGCCTTCTCAACACCCGCTTCATCATCTTGTGCTAACATGGCTCCAATTCCAGCATCCTCCACTGTTAAGTACAGAAATAAAGGTTTCCCTGGTTTTGGTGGGCATAAAATCGGGGGACTTGACAAATATTCCTCGATTTTATCAAAAGCTATATGGCAGTGATCGTTTCACTTTACCGGATGATCTTTTCTTAACAACTTGAAGATTGGATCACATACTATAGACAACTTTGATATAAACCTATTGATATACTGAATCTTTCCTAGAAAACTCCTCACTTGCTTTTCTATCTTGAGTAGCTCCATTTCTTGGATCGCCTTAATCTTGTCTGGATCGATCTCTATTTCTTTTAGTCCTACTATGAATCCTAGCACTTTTGCTGAGGTTACTCTGGATACACACTTCGGGTTCAACCATAGCTTGTATTTAAATACTCTGTCCATGAACCGCTCCAGGGCTGCTGGATGCTCTTCTGGTGTCTTGGTCATGCCAATCATATCATCAATATAAACTTCTAGCTCCTTGTGGATCATGTCATGAAATAAAGTAGTAGCATCCTTCGGTAAGTAGCCCTGGCATCTTTAAGCCAAACAACATCACCCAATAGCAAAAAGTTTCAAACTCTGTCACTAGTTTTTTCTTGATCTTGTCCAACAAGGCCATGAGAATCTGGTTATACCCTACAAATCCATGCATAATGGAGTAGCATCACATCATTGCCGCGCTATCAATCAGGAAATCAATATGGGGGAGACAAAAATCATCCTTTGGTGATGCTTTATTCAAATCCCTATAATCCATGCACATTCTGATCCTGCCGTCTTGCTTGGGAACTGGGACTATATTGGCCAACCATTCTGGATAGTGAAACACTTCTAGAAATCAAGTGTTTATCTGCTTGGTCACTTCCTCTTTAATTTTCTAGGCCCATTCTGGTCTTAACCTTCTCCTCTTTTGCTTCACTGGCTTGGCTGTAGGGTATGGAGGAATTGTGCTCTCGGCTACAGACTTGTCTATCCCTAGCATGTCTTCATAGCACCATGCAAAGGCTTCCTTTTTGTCCATGAGTAGACTTTGAAATTTTTTGTTTAACTCTGGCGTAAGGTTTGTCCCAATTAATAAAATTTATGGATTATCTTTTGTGCCAATATTAAATTGAAGCATGCATGTCAAACAAGCAAGCAAAATTAAAGCTCATTTCATTGAAAAGCATTGATAGTTCATTATAGTCAGACTCATCATTAACAGAAATTATCACATCAGAAGGGGCTTCGGCTTTTTCAAAGCTCTCATCAGTACAGGCTCGGATCGCCTTTAGCACTTGATCCGCAGGGACCTCTCTTTCCTTATCAGTTCTCCCCTTGTCTTTATTACCCTCTTTTTCTTCCTTTTGGGCAGCTTTTTCCTCTTCTTTCTTGTCTTCCTTGGCCACTTGTGGCCCTTCATCCCCCTCTTTCCTTAATTCTTTCTCTTCTTCAGACTCTAGTCTTCTAGGCTCAATTGCCAGGATTTCAATCACATCCACAAAGATTTTCAGACCCAGGTATGTTTTCCCTTTGTGCTCAAATGGCTCTATTGGCAAACATGGAGAGGAATGCTCACTCAAACGGACAAAAAGTCCATCCATGTCCAGCCAGCCGTATGTCTTTTGTGGTGTGCTTCCAAATTTTTACCCCAGGCCTAAGCGGTTTCTCTGTGTATGAATTTCTGGTAGCCCTAGGATGCCTTATTGGTTCTTTCCAAGTCCTTGTCCTTTTTCATAATTCATCTTCTTTATGATGTTGGACACAGTGGGCCCTATGTTAGTGCTTAGTACTGCAATCTGAAAATCGGTCCATGGGAGGATATCCTGCTTGTGTACGTTTAGCGTGGCTATACTCCTTTCATTAGCAGCAGGAATGGTGATGACTTCACCATTAAAAGGAAATTTCATCTTTTAGTGTAGCGTTGATGGTACACCTCCTAATGAATGGTACCCTAGGCACCCTAGCAGCAAGGCGAATGTAGGGGGATATCTATAACAATGAATTCAAACTCCTTTTCAATCGGCCCCACTTTAACCACTATCTTGAATATGCCTCCCACTTGTCTCTTAGAGTCATCATAAGCTCTGATAACAACATTTGAAGGTTCTATGTCATACAATTCCATATTGAACATGGATAGAAGTTTCAATGGATACACATTTAGAGCTGATCCTTCATCAATCATAACATTTCTGGTGATCCTGCCTCTAACCTCAGCCTTGACAAATAGAGCTTTGGTGTGATTCCTACCCTCGGGAGGGAGCACATCATCAGAAAAGGTGATTGTGAGGGGATTATGCGAACCAGCCCTGCAAAATCAGCTGTTGATATGTATGACGAGACCAAAATCTCGACCATTACTTTCAGCAGAGCTTCTTGGTGCTTCTCAGAAAAGGTGATTGTGAGGGGATTATGCGAACCAGCCCTGCAAAATCAGCTGTTGATATGTATGACGAGACCAAAATCTCGACCATTACTTTCAGCAGAGCTTCTTGGTGCTTCTTTGATGAGACGAGCAGGTCCAACATGCTTACATTCGCATGGGTTCTTTTCAACTGTTTTATTAAAGCACCATCTTCAGTATGTTTCTTTGGCACACCCGATGAGCTTGCCTTCTCATTTTCTTCTCTAGGCTTGATCATGTCTGTTTGATACACTCGACCACTGCGGTTCATATGGTTCACAGCTTTTGCTTCTTATTTTTCCTCATTACTCCACACGTCTAGAGTAACGGGATTCACCATCATCTCATCCTCGCGTTCTACCCAAACTTCCTCACTCTGATTCAACCACTCTTCGTCACTATGGTGCCATACATTCAGAACCATCACATAGATATGCCTTAACAGCAACTCTCTTTCTCTTTCTTCCTCTTCCTCCTCGAACTGGGTCATCACCTCCTCGGGAGTCTTCCCAAACTCAACCATATAAAGATTTTTATAAGGCGGCACGTTACGGAAATTTGAAAGTGGATTAGTTCTCATGCTCGACCTTGATTTTTCTGGTTTAGTCACCTTGCCATTATCAATCAAATTCTAGATCTTACGCCTCAACTGAAGGTAATGATCAGTGGTGTGGCCTTTGCTTTGGTGGAAATAACAATATCCATTGTGATCAAAATTCTTTGGCAAAGGCACTGGAGGAGGTCTTGGTGTGAGTGGTTGTAACAAACCCGCTGACTTTACTTTGTCAAATACCCTAGAGAGAGGACTGCCAAAGTTGGAAAATCTTCTCTATGGTACATTGGTGGCTCTCAAATCTAGAGTGACAGTTGTTGTGTTCTTGTTGGTACTTGAATTTTAGCTGACGAACTTGATCCTTGGAAACCAAATTTCTTGAAATTTCCAGCACAGTTCCCATACTTCTTTTCTTCTCTTATCTTATCTTCAATAGCAGCTACCACCTCATACACTTGTTAAAACTCTGTCAAAAGCATATAATACAGCTTCTCTTAGAAAGCGAGCAGAGTCCCCATGATAAAAATCTTGATCTGCTCTTTGGTATCTGGTAGAGTCCTTACTTATGGATCGAGTTATGGGTCGGTGGGAAGTTGGTGTTTGGGTGTTTAGGCTAGGGGTTTTCCTTGAACGACCTATGGTGGAGTTTCAAAAATCTACAGACTCGTCAAAGGGAGACTGTGACCTTACAAGAACTTAATTGGGTTTAATCATATCCTTTATTTCATGAGTTTTGCTGAATATATACACAAATACTGAATATATTAACACTAATAACAGACTAACTTTCATCCACAATCAAAAGGAGAGCAGATCCTAAAGGTGGAGGATCCCCTTCCCACTACTGCATGGAATAAAGAAAGTGGAGGAACATACCTCCTACATAATACAGGAAATAAATACCATGAATAAAGAAAGTGGAGGAACTACCTCCTACATAACAGGAAATAAACAGAAATGCAAAACAGAATTTGAATGACTAATTCAACAGCTCAATATGTGGGGCCTTAGGCCTGCATGTGTAGACCTTCAGTTGACTGCTAACATTACTTCCCTCCCCCTGAGGAAGCTTGTCCGCAAGCTTAAAATCTAGAAATCGGGTGTGGATGTCTTGAACTATCACCCAAGAAGCATCGGTAGGTGAGGAATTGCGCCAATGGATCAAAACTTCTGGAATTTCGCCTTTGAAACGATAGTCCAGTACAGCCAATGGAGTGATTGGGTCCTCTTGTGGAATGAATGGCAGAACCGAGACTGAAGAAGACTGCACAGCATGATAGGCCTTGTGATTTGAGACATGGAAGACAGGGTGCAGTTTAGAATCAGCCGGAAGATCAAGTCTGTATGCCATAGGGCCAATGCGCTCCAGAATTTTAAAGGGGCCATAGAACCTGGCCGAAAGTTTTTGATTGCTCCGTTTATGCAATGTACTGCTGTTTGTAAGGTTTTCAGACGTCTTACCAAGCAGAACCATAATCTCCCACCATAGAAAACGTTCCAAGGGCGCGGATGGTGACTGATCGTAGGTGGATTTCATTATTCTACTTGAGCATGGATCAACGTTGTCCCGAAGTTGTGTAGTATTCTCATCCCTGTGAAGAAAGAATAGCATCCACAGCATGAAGGTTGAACTTTCAAGGCAAGTAAACAGCAAACGTGGAGGGAAGACGTCCATAAACCTGTGAACCCCTTCCCCAAAAAATATCATTGGCATAGTCGAATGCATGTGACTCTAAATGGAAGAAATGCACGCGTGAATGTATGAGTCGCCAACCTTGTTTAATTATTTCAGGGGGTAAACTAGGAAAAACCCTAAGTGACTTCCAATTTTAATTAACCTAAATTACTAGATTTAATTATCCCAATGTCGGGAAGCACAATCTTCGAACCTGAGGTAGAATCCCGAGACTTTGTCATGCTAATGAAACTAACCAAAAATAAAGCTTTGCATAGGTAATGGACCAATTGCATAAAATATTTTATGTGATTTCGGAACTTGCCGCTCGGGGTTAAATCCCAAACGTGCCTACGTACTTCCGTTTGAATGGAAGATCAAAGTCCAAACGTAGTTCGCATAGACCTTCTTTTGAAGGGCTTTGAATGGGTATGCTTTATGCAGAGTGTGTGTATTGCTTCGTGCATTGTTAGCATTTTGCCCCAAAGAATTGATTTGATTTTTAGGCATTTGATTGCCAAAAATGTTTGATTTAATGGCTTTTAGCCAAAAGATTGATTTTAGGCAATTGTTGCCTAAAAATGATGTGATTTAGGCGTATTTGTCCACCCAAAAATTGAAATTGATTTAAGGCTTTTAGCCAAAAAAGAGTTGATTTAGGCAATTTATTGCTGAAAATTATTGGTTTTTGCGCGTCTGTCGCCAAAATGATTTGAATTTAAGGCTTTTTAGCCAAAAAAGAGTTATTTAGGCAATTTATTGCCTGAAAATTGATTGATTGGGCGTCTCTCTATATATTTTGACTTAAGGCAATTTATTTGCCCAAAAGCAATTGTTTGAAGGCTTTTAGCCAAAAAATGTGATATTAAGCGATTTTATCGCTAAAGAAGTGGTTAATCTTAATTTGTAGGCAATTTCATTTGCGCAAAAATTGATGAAACCGTGGGCAATAGTTGCTCCAAAAATGTGGTTGATTTAATTGTAGGGGCAATTTGTTGCCAAAAACTGATTTGATGAAGAGGCTTTTCTTAGCCACAATTATTGATTATATATCTTATTATATTCCAGGCTGTTCCGAAAAAAGGCAATTTAACCTAGTGTATTGATCTCAACTTAGGTCCTTTTAGCCGTAATTGTCGGATTAAGTGCTTAAAATATCTCTATCTTACGATTAATTTAGATTAAACCGTCGGCATATTAGCTTAATCATTATTTTAATTTGAACGGCAGTTTATTCTGCTAATTATGATGTGATATGCATTAATGGCAGTTGTAGAGTTAAATAGGTAGAAGAGAAGCTTATGAAGGTGCTAAAATTAAATAGTGATAGCACATTTTAGTTTTCATAGGTACAAGCCTGATTTAATCGTACACAATTCGACCGCGCTTCTTAACTCCAGGTTAAGCTCCTCGTTTAATATTATTAATTTAAAATGTTGATTTCTAGTTGTACCACTTAAACAAGCAAGAAAAGCAATTGAAATCGCTAAACTACAAAATCAGAAAAAATTATCAGTAAAAGAGAATCGCAAAAAGAGCGTCTATATATTATATAGCGTCCGTTCACACAGACTAGGTGAAGTATATATATTGATCGGCCCCAGCAAGTTTTTACTAGAACAAAACAAGGAAACCCCTTAACGTGAGGGCGAGACTTCCTGCCCGCACCTAGAGGATATCGGGCGTGCCCGCCCCCAGTGCTGTGTGACCACCCTTCGTAGGGTGGGCTGGCTTCGCTCTCTGGGAGGGGCGGGACATGCGTTGCCCACCCTCTCGAGTGGACGAGCACAATCGACTAGTAGCTTCTTTTTATCTCTGAGGTTTTTTTAATCTATCTCTTCCATAAAAATCATCCACATGGGACCACAGTTCTGCGATACCTCGTCAAATTTTTCGGACATTTCATCAGTACCAATATATGGCATCAGTCTCTGGGTGAACTTCCACAAATTATGCCTTCGGGCTACCGCCACAGACTAGTTTGCAGTCGAAGAAACCTGGGCTGTGTTCTGAGCCTAAAAAAAAAAAGGTCTATCACAGGCGGACTGCCAGCCACTCTCTTTTAATTGATAGAGGCTACCGCGGCCTTTTAAGGGCGGCCGCCACCGCCCCTAACTATCATCCTTATCTATCCGGTAAAACTGCTTTTGGC
>NW_023591298.1:0-10703 GCF_014843425.1 Jatropha curcas | reverse complement strand
TTAAAAGGGTAGGAAATGCACGTGAAGTGTGAGTCGTTTCAGCCTTGTTTAAATTATTTTAGGGGTAAAACTAGGAAAAAACCTAAGTTGACTCCAATTTTTAATTAACTACTACTAGATTAATTATCCCAATGTTTAAGGCAAGTTTGGCGACCCGAGGGTGGATCGCGAGACCATGTACATGTTGATGAACTAACCAATGAATGAAGCTTTGCCAAGGGTACATTGATGTAATTGCGACCAATTGAAATGTTTTTAAGTTGATTTTCGAACTTGCCGCTCGGGGTTAAAATCCCAAACGTGCCTACGTACTTCCGTTTGAATGGAAGATCCAAAGTCGACGTAGTTCGATAGGCCTTTTTAAAGGGCTTTGAATGGGTATGCTTCGTGCATTTTGTTTAGGCATTTGCCAAAGAACTGGATTGATTTGATTAGGCGTTTGTTGCCAAAAGTGTTGATTTAAGGCTTTAGCCAAAATGAATTGATTTTAGGCAATTTTGTGCCAAACGTTGATGTGATTTTAGCGATTTGTTTGCTAAAGTGATTATTTGAAGGCTTCTAGCCAAAATGGGTTGATTAAGGCCAATTTGTTTTGCCAAAAGTGTTGATTGGGCGATTTGTCGCCAAAATTAATTGATTGGGCAAATTTATGCCAAAAAAAAAGCCGCCAAATGGTTGATTAGGCAACTTATTTGCCAAAAATTGATGTTTGGGCCTTTTTGTGCCAAAATGCGTTGATTTTTAGGCAATTTTGTTTGCCAAGGAGTGTTGATTAGGCGATTGTCGCCAAAATTAATTGATTGGACAATTTATTGCCAAAAATAAAAAACTGATTATTTGGGGCTTTTTGTCGCCAAAATGGTTGATGGGCAATTATTGCCAAAAATTTGATTGTTTGGGCTTCTTATTGCCAAAATGGTTGACAAAGGGGTTTTGTTGGGCGATTTGTCGCCAAAATGATTAAGGCATTCGTGCCAAAAGATGATATTTGATTAGGCAATTTATTGCCAAAGATTGGTTATGCGATTTGTCGCTAGAGTGATTGATTAAGGGCACTTGTGCCAAAGGGGTTTTGTTGGGCAATTTGTCGCCAAAATGATTAAGGGCATTTGCGCCAAAAGATGATATGTAATTTAGGCAATTTATTGCCAAAGAAAAAGTGATATTTGGGCGATTAGTTGCCAAAAAATGGTCATTTGAATTATAGGCAATTTGTTGCCAAAAGTGATTGATTAAACTGTAGGCAATTTGTTGCCAAAACGTGATTGATTAAGGCTTTTAAATTAAACCGGGCATTTAAGCTTAATCATATTTTAATTGAGGCAAGTTTATTTGCCAAATTAAATGACGTGAATGCATTTATGCAGCAGTTTAATTCGAATTGGAGTAGAAGAGAATATGCACAAAATGATGAAAATTAAATGGTTGCCAGAGTTTCGTTATTACCTGAGTTAATCAAGCGGCCGCTTCTTAGCTTTCCAGCTTTGAAAATTCCAAGATTAAGCTTATCGTTTGGGGAATATTTAATTAAATTAATTTAATTAAGTGACCAAATATCACAACAGCAGAGTTAATAAAAGCCTAAACACTTAAATGCAGAAAAGCTAGTAAAAGAACCGCAAGGAGCGTAGGGGAGAAGAGAGCGGTCCGTCAATACAGACCGAAGTGAGTAAAAACTGTTGATTCGGGGCTGTTATTTATATGGGAAAAAACAAGGCTGGAAGGGCGGGCGCTACCGCCGTGGACGGGCGGGCGCTCCCGCCGTGGCCCGTCCACTCGTTAGTGTTTCGTTTCCAAAGGCTTTTTCAGGAGTTCCGACCTCCAAAAAATATTCCGGACCCAGTTCCGCGATCCTCGTAATTTTCCGGGACGTTTTCAAGTGCCATATTTGGCATTTACTTTCGGTTAACTTTTCCGAATGGCCTCCGTCCGGCCGGACTGTTGCAGTCCGGGAAAACAGGCTTTTTTGACCTCAAAAATTTGAGTATTCACACAGGGTCCGTTATGGATCTACCTGGCTGCGTGACGCAACTTGCTCTTGGTCCGTGCCTACTTTTCAAACAACTTATTTACATTATTTCTTTTATTTAAACATGCTTTAATAAAATCTAAAACAAACAAGAGTGAACAGAATTATCCGTTTAACTAAGATTGACTACTAAAAACGATAACAAAATAAACCAATACTAAAATAAAAATTTTACAAAGAGATTGTTTAAAAGAACGTTACCTAACTCTTAGACTGAGGATTGTAAACAGCTTAAACGCCTTAGAGAATGAGGATTTGGATTCTAGAAGCTTCTGTCCACAAGGATTTAAACGCTCACCTTTTTTCTCTCTTGCTTTTTCTTCTTTTTATTGGATTTCGTTTTAACCTAATTGATGTCTTTTATGATTTTCGTTTTAACCTAATTGATGTCTAATAGCTGTTTTTCTTCAAGGGAACTCAGAAGAGTTTCTGGAGAAAAACTTAGCCACAAGTGTATTTTTTTGTCGCCCTAACCACCAGTCCCGAATAAGAGATAAAACGATGAATTTATAGAAGTAGGGCAACAGAGGATAGCTGCGTTACGCACCTTACAGCTGCGTGATGGATCCGATAGCTGCGTGATGCAGCTCACTTTCTGGACCGTTGCCACGTACTCAGACAGAATGAAAAACCATTATGTCGGTATTCACGGTGACGTCATCTTGATTGGAGTTACGTGACGCAACCGACAGTGCCGTCACGCACCTAATAGCTGCGTGACGCAACTCTTATGCAATCCAAACACATTTAAATTTGTCTAATTTAAATCATTGGATTAAAATACTTCTGGATAGTAATAACCCTTCATTCCGCATCCTCGTATCCTCATTGAGTTAGGTGAGGGCATAAAGACACGCGTCAACAGTTTGCCCCCCACTTTATCATTAATTGTGTCAACAATTGATGTTAAAGTGTCCTACTCACGCGCCTTCAATCTTAGGTTGAATCTGGTCCCGTCCAAAGCTCAGTGTAATCGGCTTTAGAGGGTTTGGTGGTGTCCAAAGCTCGGTGTAATCGACTTTGTTGTTCACCTCTACAGCTCAGTGTAGTCGGCTTTGTGGTTCACCTCCTCAGCTCAGTGTAATCGGCTTTAGAGGGTTTGATGATGTCCAAAGCTCGGTGTAATCGATAATCGCTTTGTTGTTCACACCTCCTCAGCTCAGTGTAATCGGCTTTAGAGGGTTTTGACCTAAAAAAGTTTCAAGAAGAGGGTTTGAAAAGAGTCCAAAGCTCGGTGTAGTCGGCTTTGTGGTTCACCTCCTCAGCTCAGTGTAATCGGCTTTAGAGGGTTTGAAAAGAGTCCAAAGCTTGGTGTAGTTAGCTTTGTGGTTCTCCTTCTCAGCTCAGTGTAATCGGCTTTAGAGGGTTTGATGGTGTCCAAAGCTCGGAGTAATCGGCTTTGTTGCTCACCTCCTCAGCTCAGTGTAATCGGCTTTAGAGGGTTTGATGATGTCCAAAGCTCAGTGTAATTGGCTTTGTTGTTCACCTCCTCAGCTCGGTGTAATCGGCTCTAGAGGGTTTGATGATGTCCAAAGCTCGGTGTAATCGGCTTTGTTTTTCACCTCCTCAGCTCAGTGTAATCGGCTTTAGAGGTTTGACCTGAAAAAGTTTCAAGAAGAAAGAGCAATATCTGTGCACAAACAGATCTTGCCTTTGTTAAATATTGGAGCATCACATGCTCCCATGCATGAATAATCATGAATTGCGAAATTCGAAGTTTTGCATCAGGGCAAAAGATTTTACTTTTGCCCCCCAAGAAAAAAATTTTTTTTTTAATAAAAAAAAAACTTTTTTTTTTTTTTGCCCCAGTTCCGGAATTTCGATCTTGGACCAAAATTTATCTTTTAAAGCCAAAACCTTGTAAAATTTTATTTTTTATTATTTTTATTGCAAATTTGTCTTGAAATTTTTAGCAAAAAATTTAGGCAAAAATTTTGTTAAATTTTCCTAAGTCCTTAAATTTTCAAGGTTATAAGCCTTCTGATGCGGTGTTTGAAAGAAAACTTACCTGAAGGGTAATTTTGGTGATTGTTGATGATTTACCCCCTGTGTGGCGAGTAATGATAACCGGAATTATTGTAAGTACTACGAGCTGCAGCACTGGACTCCAAAATTGCTTAAGAAGCCGATTTTGGGCTTGTTGGGTCCTTGGTAGGCTTGGGCGCATTAGCCTTCTTATTATAATAAGCTTTCACCTTTTCATTTTTTCCTTTTTTACACATTTTCAAACTTCCAAAACTCTCTGAAACCTTAGATAATATGGCCATCTTTCCCGAGAATTCCTGCTTCCCGCTTACACACACGAGATGGATATTCTGGGGGGTGAATCCTGAACATCTCGGGTCTTCGGAGGGATGCGTGTTCTCGTAAGGCCGTAACGCCTTGTACCTGGGACGCGAATCTGCTTCAGCTTCTTCCGGCACGCGGGCTCGACCTTGCCTGTGACCCTACCTCCAAATATATGAGGCAATATGAATGCAAATGTGAAGTAAGGGCCCAGAAAAAATTTTGCAAAAAAAAAAAAACCGTGGAAAGTTGGGGGGGGGGGGGGGGGGGGGGGGGGGGTTTGGTTGGAAAAAAAAAAAAGTCCCCCCCCCCCCCGCCCCACCTTGTTTAATTATTTTAGGGTAAACTAGGAAAAAACCCTATAGGTGACTCCAAATTTTAATCAACCTAAAATGCTAGATTAACTACCCAAATGTTAAGAGCCTGGTTTGCGAACCCGAGGATTGGATCCCGAACTGATGTCATGCCTAATGAACTAACTGCAAACCAAATGAATGCTTTGCAGGGTAATGATGCATGTTGGACCATGACAGTGTTTATGTGATTTTTGACTTGCCGCTCAGGGTTTAAATCCCAAACGTTGCCTACATACTTTTCCGTTTGAATTGGAAATCAAAGTCAACGTAGTTCGATAGGCCTCTTTTAGAGGGCTTGAATGGGGATGCCTTTATACATGAGTGTGTGTATGCTTGGTGGCATTTTTTTAGGCATTTTGCCAAAGACTTGATTGATTTTTTAGGGCATTTGATGCCAAAAATGTGATTTTAATGGCTTGTTAGCCAAAAAGTTTGATTTAGGCAATATGATTGCCAAAAATGTTGTGATTTAGGCGATTGTCGCCAAAATTGATGTGATTTCAGGCGCTTTTAGCCAAAAGTTTGATTAATTTAAAGGCTTTTTGCCAAAAGGTTTGATTTAAGCGTATTTGTTCGCTGAAGCAGTAGTTAATCTAGTTTTATAGGTCAATGTGGTTTGCCAAAAAATTGATTTTTAACTGGATTGTTAATGTAGGCAATTTTATTGCCAAGAAAACGTGTTTTGATTAAGGCCTTTTAGTCACAATTATTGATTAATTGGACTTAAGCCGAAGTTTGTCGTAATAGAAGGCATTTCAAATTTCACCATAGTTTATTGATTTAACTAGGCTTTTTTAGCCAATATTGTCGGATTTAGCTTAAACCACGATTATTTGATTTAACTGGGCGTATTAGGCCTAAATTTATTTTAATTGAGGCAGTTCTGTTTTTGCCTAATGATAACATGGATGCATTTATGCAGTTGTAGAGTTATTAGGAAGTAGAAGAGAAAGCATGCATGAAGTGCCTAAAATTAAATTAGGCAGAGTTTAGTTGCATGTACTTGATTTTAATCGGTCACCGCTTCTTTAAACTCAGGTTTAAGCTCCTCGTTAAGGGAGAAATTTAATTAATTCGATTTATGACCAACTTAACAAAGCAGAAAAGCAAATTAACGCTAAACTAAAATGCAGAAAAGCAGTAAAGAATCGCAAGGAGCGTAGGGGAGAACGATGCGTCCCGTCAACAGACTCGAGTGATTTTGAAAAAGGTCACACCGGGCCTGTATTTATAGGCAACAACGGAACTGTTTCGGCGGCTGGGCCCGCCGGTTGGGCGGCGCGGTTCGCCTTGATCTCAGGCGGCTCAGGCCCGCCTGACTCTGCTGGGCGGCCGGCCGCCCGGGGCAGGTGACGTCGGCGCGGGGTTCGGCCGCCCGAGCCACTGAGGTCAGGTGGGTTCTGCTATTTTTTCATTTCGGATGCTTATTTCGGGAGTTCGACCTCCAAAAATATTCGGGGAAACCAGTTCGCGATCCTCGGTGATGTCCCGGAACGTTTCAAGTACCATATTAGCATACTTTTCGGTGAACTCCTCGCGAATGGCCTCCGGCGCGGCCGTCGCTGCATTCTGAGCGCGCATGTATAGCGATATGTGCGACTGAGTCGAGGGTCTACTGCAAACTCAGCGGCGACCTGCTATATTTTTGGAGGTAATGTAAAGAAATTCTTCTTTTCTGTGTTTTACTGTTCGGTCTTGATTTTCTTTTTCCAACTGATTCTCTTCTTTTTTTTTTTTCCCCCCCGCGCAGAACTTGGGCATCGGTACTTGTCCTTACACTCGCCAGAGCTGCTTCAGATGATTCTCGGATGCAGGGTTTGGCGCCCTTTGGCTTGGAGGATGGTACAGAAATAAGCCTTCATATCGTTCGGTGCAGAAGAATCGCTGAAGGAGGCTGAGAACCTTTTGATACTTGCCCTGCTGGAAGCAGTATGTGCTTAGTAACTCTTAGATATGGTTTAAATAAAAGGATTAATAACATATTTGCATCTTTTTTATAGGCTGAAGTGGGCCAATGTGACTGCCGCGTCTACAGAGCTGGGATTCAGGCTGAATCCATGATTTTCCAGCGGTCAGAGCGCCTTGTCCTCGGCAAGGGGGTGGTCTGTCGCACGCCATCCTGCGGCTATATTTATTGGGCGAGAGGGTCGGCATTCAGATAGGAGGTTGCCGGCTGTCTCCTTTTTTTCCCTCTACGGACATGAGAGCAGGTAGGCAGAATGGTATGCCACTGCTGCTCATACCTGAAGGTATCCACATGTGGAGCTTCGCTTATGGGAGGAGATTACGAATGAGTTCTGCGGAATGCTCTCTTTGATGCCCATTGGATCTCGGCTTTGATAATTTTCCAGGGGCCCGGTTTTCTTCTCAGGCACTTGGCAACCGTTTTACTTCGGTTTTGGGTCCCTGACTAGGACTCCAAGGAGGAGGCCCAATGACTGATCCACCTTTCTTCCAACTCCGGTTTGGGGGTCCGTCCCAAGGCCCGGAGCTAGCGATCGACAGTCCTTATCAGGGCCTTCCCCGGCTATTTTGGAGGCTTACGCGGGCCACTTCACCCAGACCTGGCCAAATCTATCGTCTACCATACAGTATTTCTACTTTGTCCCTGAACAGCCCTCCTGCTCTTACGAGAAGTTCCTCCCCTTGGAGGGTGTGGACGCCCCGAACTCTCTCCTTCCGGGAATCACTGAGGTAAGCCTGACACATTTCTCTCTCACAAAAGGATTATAAGAGATTTGAGAGTTGAACTTGTATTTTCCTTTGTATAATTTCCAGGTTCCTGTGCGGGTTGGTCACTCAGATGAATGGAGCTGGTTCTCGGGAATGCAAGCAAGAAGCTAGCTGTGGCCTCGGACTCAGATAGCTTTATGATCGGAGGAGGAAGGAGGCCCCGGCGCGCTGATAAGTTGCTAGATTTTCGCAGCTTTCCTTTGTTTTTCTCTACTGTATTTTTCTATATCTGAACTTTATTTGTAATGCACTTTGGTTAGTAAACTGTAAAATATGTATGCATGGTTATCAAATATGAAGAAATAGGATTTGTGTTTCCGCCCATTTTATGGAAAATATATTTTTTTTGAAAAGGAAAATTTTTTCCTTTTTTTTTTGCACTGGAAATTATATACATATAATATATGTATGTAAAAACTTTTTTTTTTTTTTTGGCGTGGCCGCCGCTTGCTGGCGGCTGGGTCCGCTGTGGGCGTGCTTTTTCCTCTATAAAAAGCTGCCTTTGGACCTTTTTTCTTCTTTCAACTCACCTTTTTCGTCGAAAATTGTGCCAAAAAAAACAAGTTCCAGTCAGTTTCTTCTCTCTTACTTTTTTTTTTCTATTTTTTTTCTAATTATATTTTCTATTTATTTTTATTTTATTTTTTTTATTATTTTTTTAAAACAAAAATGAGGAAAAAAAGAAATAAAATAAACAAAAAGATAACAATGAATCCCTTCTACAACCATACGAATGCACAGCTGGACTAGGGGTCTCCAAAGTTGAAAAGATCAATTTGGGGAGGTACGGTTCTTTTCTCCTGTTATTACTCTTAGGGGTGTAAATTAGTTTTGATTGGGATTTTTTTATACGGAGCTGTATACGAACTATTGGGACCCTGAAGCCCAGTTTTTTCGGTTTTGGGCATTGATCGGAAGGAAGATATGTGCGGCGGCCTCTTTTATGGAGGAGTTTTGTGGCTATTATAACGGGTGTGACCCCAATGCCCCTTCGGTCAAGGCAGTGAGGTAAAAAATCTGGGTAGTTAGGTCGTTTGAACCTGTTCTCAGTTTCGCCGACCCCAAGCTAGTGGCTATGATCGTTGACCTGAACTTAGAAGCAATCTTGCTGCCCCTGATTGATGAAATCTCAGAGGCTTGCCCCAGACGACCCAGATCGGCAATGAGGCTGAGGATGCGGGCCTTGGGTTTTCTGTTTTAATTGGCCTGGCTTCTGTTTAACCAGAGGCCCAGCTTTGGGATTTTGCGTCTTTGCCCCATGGTTTTTCGCAAATTGGAGGGATTAGGTGCCATTGGCGGCAATGTGCGCTGGCTGAGACTATTAGGAAGTCTTGACACGGGGCTGGGCTTTAGGGTTTCGATGAACTTGGACCAGTGCTTGCATCATTCTTGCCAGGTATTTTCCCCTTGTTATCTTTCTCCTCATTTTTCATCTTTTTTTTTTTTTACTTTCTTTCCTTGTAAATAGAAAAGGATCCTATTATTCCCAGTCTGGTTGAAGGAACACCTCAAGTGTTGTTACTTCCTATCTCTTGCGCTATATGCCATCTCAGTAATCCGTATTGCAGGGTTTTTGATCACACACCCATCTACTAATTGCATGGACTTCACCATGCTTGATTGCAGTTGGGTCCATAATTGAGATAACTGTGGTTTTCATCTCCCTGGTACAACATCCTTCACCTGCTTTATTCAGGTCAGCTTTCGTCATTTCTCAGGTTTTTAACCTTTTTAGGCCTCACACAGCTGTAACTTGGTTACTGTGCTTCGCGTGTTTTGAGGGCAAACGGGGATAGATCCAGACTGTTCCGATTAAATGGACTGACTTTTCAAGCTGATTCAGCCATTACCCTGATTGGGCGTTACCCGAGCCGTCCTTAGGCTTGGGTTCAGGATCATCGTATGGTTGTGCCTTTACTAATCCTATCCCAAGTGTTTCAGCACTTCCTCCTTGAGTATCAGGCTTGGTTCATTACTGCTGTGCTGGCCTATTGGAGAGCGCGCAAGGAAGGACTGCACTCTGCTGAGTGTAACTCGATAGGTTGGGTTCTCAGGCTGACGCTGATGATGAGGTTGGGGAACTGGTGAGGAGATGGTGCTCGGCTCTCGGACAGGCGAGGTTGGAATAGAGTTTAACAGCTAGGTGATGACTTCAGAGGATGTTTGCTTCCACGGAGGAGAGACTGGGTACACCTAGACTCCTATGGGCCTTTTTGGACTTTTATTGTTGTTTTTTGACTGTTTGTTTTCTTGTGTTTGGGATTTTTTTAAAGACTGTTTTGCCTTTTTGGCTTTTTATTTGAGACTCTGGTTTAGACTTTATTATTTATGTTGGACTTTTTTGCTTTCCCGCCTGACTTTGGGCTGCTATTGAAGAGAAAATTTGACTTTTTAGCTTAAATTTGGGATATCATTTAAAACTTTCCAAAGCATAGTTCCAAACTTTATTCATTCAATGCTCTGAATTTTTGACCTAAGCCGCCCTTATTTCGGTTTTCGACTTGAACGAGCTACTCAATTTTTTGCCTAAGCGGCCGCTTTTTGGGGTTTTTCAAAGCTTAGCGGGCTCCGTACTTTTGTCACTACTTTTGCCTAAGGCGCCCTTTCGGGTTTTCGACTTAGCGGGTTTTTTCTTTCCTTTTTTTCTCTTTTTTTTTCTCTTTCTTCTTTTTTTTTTATTTTTTATTTGAAATGATTTTTATTATTAATCGTTTAGAACCCGCGCCCAAGTGAGGGCTGAACTACATATTCTCCGATATATAATTTCCTTTTTTCCAAGGAGAAATAGGTTCTAATTCAGCGTCTTTTAACATTATGCAAATGACTTACAAATTACACAAAATATTTTTTAACTGATCCAATATTACATGGAATTTGTTGAATTCCAAACCATCCAAATCAGCTCAAAATAACGCTTCTCCGTCAGACAGTAATCTTTACACACATAGGGGTCTAGCCCAATGAGGACGAAACTTTCCCACAACATAATATGGGTCTATGGATTGGCTGCGTAATTTCACTTCAAGGACCAAGCAAGCCTTCTTTCTCAGTTTTTAGCTACGGAGTTTTGGGACTTCTAATATCTAAAAGCCGGGCGCCACATTCTCCTTATATAGATAAACTATAAAGTTTGGTGGATTGGCTCAGCAGTAGTCGCTTTTACAATCCAATACCCACATAGAGTTTTGGCAAATGATAATTCTCTAGAACCCAATCTGCTTCGACTGATAACGTGATACTGGGCTTTCCGGAGGATATGTAATATTTCTTCCTAGTTATCCCAGGATAAACTTCTCACG
>NW_023591297.1:0-58444 GCF_014843425.1 Jatropha curcas | reverse complement strand
GATAAGATTTACCAAAGCCCTGTTTAGAAATAACCAGGCAGTGTTAACTGCTTCGCCAGAAATACTTTGATAGATTAGAATCACTTAGCATGGTTCTTGGCCATTTCTTGAAGTGTTCTATCTTGCGTATTCCACCACTCCATTTTGTGAGGTGTTTCTAGGTGCTGAGAAAGTTATGGAAGATTCCTGACTCGTTGCAAAAAGCATCGAGTTTCTGATTTTCAAAACTCTCCTCCACTGATTCAGCTTCTAATGTCGTATGTTGTATCCTTTCTATTCTTGTATTCTCTTGCAAAGATGAACAAATCATGTTCATATGGCACTCATCCTATTTCTAGGAAGAGTTGTCCAGCGTGATCTTGAATTAATCATCTACAATAACAAATGAAGAATTTTCCTCCAGACTAGAAGGAGTATTGGACCAAATAATCAAGGTCGTTAGCAATTCTAAAGGATCTAGAAGTTAGAAACCATGCCCTTAGATTTTAAAAGAAAGTTCTTGTTTGTTTGCCCATTTGACAAGCATCACAAATGGAATCTTTTTCAAATTGTTCAACTTTGGCAAACCACTAACCAATATTTCTAGGACAGTTTTAGGATAAAGAGCATGCTTGCCATGTCCGTCTTCTATGCCATAACCAAACTAGGAATTATCAATAAAAACTAACATATTATCTTGGTTAATTGCATATCAGAAAGATCTACTAGGTTATTATATTTTCCAAACCTTTTGCCAACCAAATAAGTTTTATATCATGCATGTTCTGAACTTCACATGAGAAGGTTCAAAGATCACCTCTTCTATTTTTATTCACAAAATCTGACTCACACTTAACAATTATAATGTAATCCTTCTACTAAGCATACATCTTCTTATTAAAGATTAGAACCTACCACACCAATACCAACGATTTTACCTTTTGCTATTGTTCCAAAGCTTACTATACCTCCCTTTTTCTTTTCTAATTTCTGGTGAACTATGTTTTGTGTCACCAGTTTCATGTATCCTAGAGCAAGTTGCTGTCCATGTTTACCACATCTCATTTTCAGCTCGCTCCTTAAGCTACCACCTGAAAAGATCAAGGCAGACTTTTAGTACCCCAAACTTTACATTGGGTCCTGGAGGATTAGTGTAACAGGTGCACTATGATTTTTCTTTTGTTGAAACTTTGATGGTTCTAAAAGTCACAACATTAGAACAGCATTTTTCTGATTGAACACGATTCAGTTGAAGAAATGCTCTCCATAGTAGAACTTGTCTTCTCTTTAGAAATGATTTTCTGAAAAAATAATAAGCTTGGGAGACTTTTTAGAATTTCTAAATCTCAGTTTTCAAATATTTCATTATTCAGAATTCAGGATTTGTGCCATTTTTCTTCGAAGATTGTGTCAGATTACAACTTTTAAGATCTTTGATTTCTATAATAAGATCTTTTTGCATGTAACTTCTTGAAAAAAGCATCTTTTAAATGATTACTTTTCATATTTAGATTGTCGTAAAATCTTTCTTTTAAGAAACTTTATTGCTTTCTTAAACCAAGCTTCTTCCAAACTCATTGCAAGATTATTGTAAGTTATTAGAAGATCACTTTCTGATTCGGGTTCAGAAAATACTTACAGTGCTTCATCATTTCCAAGATCGTTGCATTTGTTTCGTTGATTCCAGCTTTCTGTGCTTTTGAAGTCAGAGTGCTGATTTCTTTAGAATTCAGAATCGGATAGTAGCCAATTAGACAGATATTTAGCCAATTTTCTTCTTGATCGCTGTGGCTTTCAGGATTTAGAATTGTGCTGGAATCACTCCATGCAGCTTACAAAGGCCTGCTTCAGCTTCTCTTTTGTTGGATTCTTGTTTCAATTTAGGACATTTGCTTGATTATGTCAAGGTTTGTTGCATCATAACAAACCACTTCAGAAGGTTCTTTCTTAGGCAAGGTTTACTATTTTTGGATGGAACGTTTTCTTGTTTGTTAAACTTTTTCTGTGGCCTTCCATCCTTTCTATAGAACTTTTTGTAAAATCTTCTAGCAACGAGTGCTAAATCATCACTAATCAGATCAGAAGAGACTTTTCTTCACTGGAATCTACCCTCAAAAAGCCAGTCCTTTCTTTTTCTTATCTTTATTGTCAAAAAGATTCATTTCTTCTGAAACTAGAAGCCCCTATAAGATAATCGTAAGTGATAGGAGTCTCTTGTTAATTCATGATAGTTCCTATAGAATCTTCAGTTTTCTAGGTAGAACTCTAAGGATTTTCTTAACAAAGCTCATCTTCTTAAATTTCCTTTCCAGAGTTCTCAAAGGATAACTATATTGGTTAAATCTAGATATTTTAACTCTGCAATAGTTTACTCCTTCCTTCATACTAAACTTTCATATTCTCTTCCAAAGAATGTTTATTCTTGGATTCTTTTTACTTCTATCTGTACCCTCATAGGTTACTTTAAATTTTTGCCATACCTCATGTTGCCAGATTTTACATCCAGACCCACTTTTGTATTCAGTTGCCATCTAAAGCACAATGAAGAATATAATGGTTTTTGCAGTTACAGCAATGTCATTCCAATCAGCATCGGTTTATATTCTTCTTCTGTTTTTCTAACTAGCTTCATTCTCCTATAGTTTTTATGGGGCAATATGAGGACAATGATAACATTCCTCCAGCAGTTTATATCAAACTGATTTCATGAAATTCTCCATTCTATGGTTTTTCCAATAAGAGTAATTAGAGCCATTGCACCAAAGGAGGTCTAGGAAACAGATTGTCCTTCTTAAAGAAAAAGAGGAAAAGTGAGGTTGCCATGGGAGTCTTATCTCTTAAGCGGTTTAAGCTTCGGGAAGTTCAAGAGCCAAAGCTCTAATACCAAATGTTGTGGGTCCCGTATATGTATGGCACAACCCAAGAAGGGGGGTGAATTGGTTTTCTAAAAACAAATATAAATTTAGAAAAATTCGTAAACAAAATATTAGAATTTCTAAGTGCAGCGGAAAAAATACAGAACTCGTGAGAATAGATTATGGATTAGAATCACCTCAACAATGTTCTATTTATAAAAGAATAGAAAGTCTGTGCAAAGTACAACTATCGATTAGAACTGCTTCACAACGAACTTATTTCAAATATTAGAAACTTCTTTATGAAGCGAAAGCTATTGAAATTAGAACTTCCTCATAAAGTTTAGAAGATCACATAAAGGACCGTGGAGAGACGTTATTTGAATTAGGAACTGCTTCACAAAGCCTTAATCAAGTATCAGAACTACTTTATGATGGAAGTATTATAAGTTAGAAACTTCCTCATTAAAGTTTTAGAAAATCAATTAGAAACCCAGCCAGTGAAATATAACTGTGAATAGAACAACAGTTTATAACATGGTATATTCACTTATTAGATTCCGAATTCTAATGTTCAGAGAAAATAAGACTTATTACCGTTTTAGAACATCTGAATTTCATATAACAATTTTAAGCGGTTCTAAAAATTAAATAGAGGTGGTAATTAAAAGTAATATCAAAGCAAACTTCAGAAATAAAAGATTGAAAACACAGTGATTTATAGTGGTTCGCACTAACTCTTCTACATTCCATCCCCAAGACGCATCTTGAGATCCTCACTATGTTATCTCTTTTCAAGGGTAAGGACAAACCAACAGTACAAGGCAATAACATCAACACCTAGATTCTACCATTTGTCCACTAGATTTTCCAAAGGTTCTAGTTACCTCAACCCTTTTTCTGTTTTGGCAGGAGTACAGAAACTCAATTTCAAGACATTGAAATCCCACCATGGAGATGGTCGCTTGATAAAACCTCTTATTACAATTAGCTTTCTAAACCTAAGCTATTACAACAAATTGTTTAATCAAATAAAAGCATGTCTACTATAAATTTACAAAATCTAAAATAGACAGAAGGAAACGCCACATATTAAGCACAGGAAATGACCAGTTTATCAGATTAGAAGATCGATTAGAACACAGAACTGTTTTTCAAAGAGTTTGTAAAAAATTTTTCTTCTTTAAAAGATAAAAACGTTAAGTGTAAAGATGAAAAAGAAAAATGGGGGTAGAGAGTAAGTTTTTGATGAAGAAAAAGGATTTGATCAATGAAAGAATGCTCTTAAAACGAAAACTTCTTACTTCACCAAATGTTCAAGACGTGAAAGCTCCTTTATATGAGAGAGCTAAGAAGGCGTGTCGCCCTTAGAAAGAGATTTTATTTTTGAAAGCAGAATATCTTCTTTCCTATTTAGAAAGGTATGAAAAAACTTGTTTACCAAATTTTTATTTTATCATTTTTGGTTAAGGAGATATAAAAACACGATTTGCTTTCCTTTTAAACAAAAGATTTTCGGCAACATTATTTGGAAAATAATTTTAAACAGAGGATTCTCTTCTTACTAAAAACGAAAAAGATTCTCCTTCGTTTTTAAGGTAAGAAAATAAATTTAAGTACTTTAGATCTTTCAAAAAATATTTTCGAAAAGTGTATTATTTTATTACCAAAAATATTAGAGAAGAAATCTTTTTAGTTTTAGGAAAATAGATCATTTCGATTTAAGGAATATTTTTCGAAAATAAATAAAAGAATTTATTTTGAAGGAATCTAATTTTCCGAAAAATATTTTTGAGAGAAAAATAAATTTTTGTGCTCATATATGGATTTTCCCTCTATCCTACAAAATATCCTAAAATACCTAGCTACTAGGATCTTCGAATATCTTCACACTCAATGTAGGATTTGCCTTGTACGATTTCTTTCCATAGTAATAATTCTGCATAAAATAAAATTAGCACAAATAACATAATTTAAATTTATTTGTTTTGTATTAATCATCAAAATCCGAGACTAGAAATTGACCCTTGACCCAACACTTTTATCTCTATAAAAACTCCTTTTTTTTTCTCACTTCTCTTATGGTCACAAGAGCCATATTTCATTAGTAACGTGCTGTGCCGCAAGAAGCAGCTTAGTGAAGCACCAAGCAGGCATCATTAGAAATTACAGTTTGGATTTGGAGGAGTTTTTAACTCTATGATTATGTTATTAAACAATGATTTTAATTTTGAATTATTTTCATATGAATTATTTATCACTGTCTTAATTTTATGACTTTATGTTGTTAATTTATGGTGGTTCCATTTTAGCATTTTATACTGGAGGAAACACGTTAGAGGTGGATTGCCTATGTGTAATACGAGAAATTGTATTAAAAAAGCGCCAAGTCGTGTGGATAGATTTACTAACCGTGTTGAGCTGAATGATTTCTGCAAAGATAAGCTTGAGAAGGGGTCTTGGTATTTGTGCTCACAGAGGGCAGCAGAATTGAACCATGTACCATGTTTTTACTGTATTGGATGCTTTGAACAATTAGGTGCTAAAATAAATAGTATAAGATTATTGTATATAAAAAATGATATAGGATTATTGTACGTAAAAATGATTAATTTTGTTTTATGATAATATTTTAATTTAATATGTTTTGGTGGTCTAATTTTTTGAAACATTTTATTTATATAGTCTAATTTTTTGAAACATTTATTTTATATAAAACTAATTATATCAATTAATTATTCAAATTTAAATTAAATGAATTAGTTTGAACTCTTATGTGAAGTCATAACATACTCTTAATTAAATGTGTTAATAAGAAATAAGTTCAAGACCCGTAATTAATTAAGGGATATTTAATAATATCATTCAATATTCTAAGTTAAAAATTTTAGCTCTTATTACTCAATACAGTAATTTTAAATTTACATTGAATAAAATAATTTAATAAAATTTTAAATAATATTACAATTTTAAATCTCCATCAAAGTTTCTAGAATCATTTTATAAAGGGAAAATTATTATTTTGTCCCTGAGGTTTGTCATAATTATTTAAGTAGTCCTCGACATTTATATATATATTTATAACGTCTCTGAGGTTTCTGAGGTTTGCCACCGTTATATTAATTGGTCCTTCTCAAAAAAAATACACTTTATTCTATTAATTTTGAGAGGAAAAAAGACGAAATTTATTCCTTTGGAAAAATAATATTTTTTCCCTGAGATTTGCCATAATTTTTAAGTTAGTCCCGATATTTTATACAAATATTTATAACGTCCCTGAGGTTTATTTCCGTCATATTAATTGGTCCTTCCATAAAAAAAAAATACACTTTTTCCGTTATTTTGAGTGAAAAAGACGAAATTATCCTTTATAAGTTTTCATTGACATTATTGTCAATCCCTTTCCTCTAAAATACCTAAAATTCAAAATTTCACCATCTTCCTCAACCCAACACGGTCTTCATTGCCACTACCGTGTCTCTGTCAAGTATCTGTCAAGTATCATCTCCATAACCAGATCACCAACAAAACTAAAAGGGAAAATAATTATTTCGTCGCTGAGGTTTGCCATAATTATTTCAGTAGTCTCTGTCATTTATATAAATATTTATAATGTCCCTGAGGTTACTTTCGTTATATTACTTGATCCTTCCGTCCAAAAACACACTTTTTGCTATTAATTTTTAATAGAATAACCAAACTACCCTAAATCATCTAATCAATGAGAGAGAGATAAATGGATGAAGGGTGATGATGGCTTGATTGAGTTTGGATGTTGGGTTTTAGTTTTGATGGTGATCTGGTTATGTGATCTGGTTATGGAGATGATAGTTTTCAATTGACATGGTGATGGCAATGAAGAACCGCGTTGGGCTTGAGGGAAAGATGGTGAAAAATGTTGCAGTTTTATGGTATTGTTAGGCGAAAAAGATTAAATAATATGTCAATCAAAAACTTATAAAGGATAAATGTTTCGTCTTTTCTACTCAAAAAATTAACGAAAAAAGTGTATTGTTTTTTTATGGAAGGACCAATTAATATGACGAAGTAAACCTTCAGGGACGTTATAAATATTTTGTATAAATGTCGGGACTACTTAATAAAATTATGGCAAAATCTCAGGAACGAAATAACATTATTTTTCCAAAAGAATGAAATTTCGTCCTTTCTCTCTTGCTCAAAATTAACAGCGGAAAAAGTGTATTTTTATGGAAGGACCAATTTTACTATTACGGATGGCAAACTCAGGAGTTATATAATATATGTTCATTAAATGTGAGACTAACTTAAATAATTATGGCAAACTCAGGGACAAAATAAAATCAATTTCCTTTTATAAATTAGTTTACCTAAGATATTTAATGAAAGAGTTGTATTTAAATCTGGTTTGACAATTAAATGTACTAATAATCTTAAATTATTTTAATTTTATTATCTACATTATTAGAAATCAATCACAAACTATCAATCAATTTAGTTTAAAAAAATTATTATTTATGTTAAACTAAGTATCTATTTATAATTCTTGTCAAATTTATTAAAACTTCTTTTACTTAATCCTTTTTATTTTATGATTGGAATTAGTCAATATTTGGTTTATTTTTTACATAGTGGCAAACCTCAGGGACGTTATAAATATATGTATAAATGTCGAGAACTACTTAAATAATTATGGCAAACTTCAGGGACAAAATAATAATTTTCCCTTTTATAAAATTAGTTTAACTTGTATTTATATGTAAAGAGTTTATTTAATCTGGTTGAAATTAAATGTATAATAATTTAAATTTTTAATTTTATTATCTACATTATTAGAAATCAATCACAAACTATCAATAATTTTATTTAAAAAATTATTATTTATTTAAAATAAGTATCTATGTATATCTTAATTTTTAAACTTTTTTACTTAATCCTTTTATTTTATGATTGAATTAGTCAATATATTTTTATTTTTTCATAAAGTGAATATATATATATATCAACTTATGTTTGTTCAAGTCATCATTTTTAATTTTCTAAATTTTGAAAAGTCTATATAGCCTATGAAACTATGTATACTAAATAATTTATAAATTATAAATTAAATTAAAAACTAAAAGTATAATATATAAAAAAATAACCTGCAAAATCAGCATTATCTAGATTTTATATAAAGAGAGGTTGTAATGTATTTTAAAAATATAATAATTTTCAATAAAAACTAAAATTGAAATCGAAATTAAAATCAAAATCAAACAATTAAAATTGAAAAATCGATAAACTATATTAGAACTGCACAAAAAATTTAATTCGGTTTGAATCTGATTATTTATTCCTCCAGTACCAATTCAGATTTCTAAAAACGAAGGAATTCAGGTTTCTAAAAACGAAGGAACCGAATATTTTCCATTCCTCTTAATAACCATGCCGGAACCGTACTTGCACAGCCTACTGTCATGTCACTTGGAAATAGAACCCGTACTGTCGTTCCTCCCGCTATCCTATAATGGCGATCTGTTTTCTGTCACCCTCGAAACCGGTAACATTTTCTCCTTCATTACAAAACAAAAGGCCACCACCCCTCCTCCGCTGCAACTTCGCTCTTCCGACCATCGCCACTACTGAACCCGAACCCGTCTACACATCCGTCAGGTCCTTCGCCCCTGCCACAGTTGCCAATCTTGGTCCCGGATTCGACTTCTTGGGTTGCGCTGTCGATGGTCTAGGAGACTTTGTCGCCGTTCGAATTGATCCCTCCGTTCATCCCGGCGAGATTTCTATCTCTGACATTACCGGAACCCACGCCAGTAAAAAACTCTCAAAGAACCCTCTATGGAACTGCGCAACTATCGCTGCTATTGCTGCCATGAAAATGCTTAATATCCGCTCGGTGGGTCTTTCTCTTACACTTGAAAAGGGCCTTCCTTTAGGGAGCGGCCTTGGATCGAGTGCTGCCAGTGCTGCGGCTGCTGTTGTGGCGGTCAATGAGATTTTTGGTGGAAAATTACAAGTTAAGGATCTTGTTCGTGCTGGGTTGGAATCTGAAGCTAAAGTTTCAGGTTATCATGCAGATAATATAGCGCCAGCAATAATGGGAGGGTTCGTATTGATTAGAAATTATAATCCTTTAGAATTGATGAGCTTAAATTTTCCAGAAGAGAAAGAAATCTTCTTTGTGTTGGTAAGTCCGGATTTTGAGGCACCCACAAAGAAAATGCGGGCTGCTTTGCCGGCAGAAGTCGGGATACCTCATCACGTCTGGAACTGCAGCCAAGCTGGGGCGTTAGTTGCTTCTGTGCTGCAAGGAGATTTGGTGGGGTTGGGCAAGGCACTCTCAAATGATAAAATTGTGGAGCCTAAAAGGGCACCCTTGATTCCTGGAATGGAAGAAGTGAAGAAGGCGGCCATTAGTGCCGGAGCATTTGGGTGTACAATTAGTGGAGCAGGGCCTACAGCTGTGGCGGTGATTGATGATGAGGAAAGAGGAAAGGAGATTGGAGAGAAGATGGTGGAGGCCTTTCTGAAAGAAGGAAATTTGAAGGCTGTGGCTATGGTGAAGAGGCTAGATAGAGTTGGTGCTAGGCTTGTTGGCAGTGTTCCAACCTGATAATCAAAGTGTAATTTTCTTTTTCCTTTTGCATTTTTGTGTTTAGCTTTTATCTGTTTTTCAGTAGTCTTTCAGTTTTGTTTGAGAGAATGGTTTCTAGATAGCTTCAGAGAATGCTAATAATTGTAGTGTTTATTTATTTCCTTGTAACAAATACTATTTTGGAAACACTAGCAATTTCGATTTCAAATTAATCTGGCCATTGTCCGCCTTTATTTTATTCTCTTTGAAGATGTACATCCTTTAATGTTCTTGTCATTGTATTGCTATGCTTTAATGGTGGAACTTGCTGCACCCTTTTTTGGTTATGAGGATTCTGACATTTGCTCTAGAAAGATTGGAACAGATTCACATGTCTAGAAGATAAAATATGCACACTCTGAGATTTGTAATATGGATACATCTAAATTCCATTTTTTGCTTGCATGAGCTAATTTTGCAACAATTTAGGAATTAGCTCTGCCAATTTTCTTCCTGTGATATTTTTATGAATTAATCATATGTTTTTGGTGCTATTATGCATAGCATCACATTACTATTCCAGGATAACACTCATGGTCCTAATGTTTCTTCAGATCTTTGGATTTAGAGGAGGTTGGTTTTCTTCCAAAATCTAGGCACCTTGTTGAGTATATACCTGATAAGAGTGCGAAGATGTCTGTTTTATTTCATCTTTGTTTCCTCCCTTGATCAGAACAAGTTATTAGTTCTCTTTTTGGTTTTAATTTTGCCAATTGCAGATGCTAATTCGAAACAAGTTTGGAACACGAATTCTCTTTGCTGTTCCAATCCCCAAAGAAAGCTCAGCTTCTGGAAACTTGATTGAGTCGAACTTGAAGCCAGGTTGAATAATATTTGCTAATAATTTTGTGTTTGTTTTAATAAATATGGTTTTGAGATTTTTATAAAATTGAACTGGACTAGATCTTCAGGTATAAATAAGAATACAACAGTCAATGCTTAGGTTCCCTTCTTGGTTGGAGCAGCGGATGAAGCAATTGGAGGTGCCTCATTGGCAACAAGTATCCTTCATTTTTTCCTGATTCAGCAACTTTATTTTGGAAAAAGTATTACACTGAGGAATCAAATAGGCAGCAGTTGGTTTTGTAGTTGATGTAGTAATTTATTTTTCTTAACCAACTATCAGAATCTGCATCACAAAAGACCGAGTTCTATAGGGGATAATTGAGAATTAAAATACAGATTCACCATGGGGACTTTAGACTTTTGTAAATAGTAATTTTTAAACTTTAGTATTATTTATATTTTACCCCTCATAATTTTTTTTACTATATTAATTAATTTTAGTTTAATATTTAATTTATTTTTGTTTGGATTTTTGTGACCAGACATTTGCATTCAATTCCTAATGCAAATTTGGTGCGCCGAACAGCCATAGTGAACGCTTTTGCCAAATGTGGTGAAGTTGTTTTTGCAAGAAAACTGTTTGATTCAATGACTCAGAGAGATCCTACTGCATGGAGTGCAATTATTGTTGGGCGCAAGCAAGGAAATTATTGGATTTGTGTCATTGAATGTGGCTAAAGTGTTAAAGGTTAATGAAGAGAGATGGGCCCGTGGCTATATCTAGAAAAATAATATTCTGTAACTATTGGAATAGGGATACCAAAAATTGTCCAACCTAGTAGGGCCCATATGATCAAATAGAGCTATATCTATAATGGTGACCACTTACTAATGCTTCAAAGGTTATAAAAGAAAGTAACAGAGGAGCACTATTTAAGCATCAAGACCTTTACCAATTACTAATGCTTTTGAGTCTAAAAAATTTCTTTCTTTAGCCTTATACATCAAAGGACAATACCTTTTACCAGAAAAGGAAGGAAAAAGGAAAAGAAACTGATGTTTGGATTGGTCTAAAAGAGAAACAGTGGAGCACTTGAAGCATCAATTAAGAGCTTCACCACCATAAGTTTGTATTGTAATACTCTAATTTAGTTTGTGGGTTCCGTCATTTATGACAAGAATGGTCTATAAATTGATTTTTGAACTTGTTATACAAACCTAAGGTAGTTACAAAGATTTAAGATAGGTTATGGTGATTTTATTACTAGCCAAGCCTAATGTTATCCTTGGTTTCAGTTAATGTACAAAATTCTCTTTGAAATTACAAAATCATTCAAAATTTTAATCTACTCGGTTTGCATTGGTTCGGTCAAATATCATTCAAACTTGTCCAGTCAACAATAAAATATTTAATTGGTACTTTTTCTATGATTCAAGCATCTAATTACAATAAATAACATTGTCGTTGATTTAATAATATTTTGGTCAATAAACTGATTGGAGAATAAATTTAATTGATGGAAAAAAAAATAATGAGCTGAAACTGAAAATATAATAAAGGTCAGGCTCAAGTAACTAAGCCAAAAAAGAAGTCAAGTGAATGAATTTTTCCAATACAAACTATAAGTTGTGGCACAATGAAGCAGCCCAAGGCAATAATCTCGTTCTAAATAGTTGGAACAGGAAATGGTTTTTAAATATTTTTATACTAAAAATTTTTTGAAGAAACTAAAACTAACAATAATTTTTGGACTCCATTTACTGAATTGTAATTTAATTTTATATATATATATATACTGTAAATATTACCAAATAGAGCTAAAATGCCGTCAATCCCATTGCAGTAGAAGCTGCAAGATTATATATATGTATATATAGGATCCCCACGTTGGTGCATTCCATGTATTTCTTTGTTGAGAGCTACCGTTGGCAATATAAAGCCACAGTATAGGAAATTCTAAGAGCAAGAAAGATAAACACAATTCCAAGTTTTAGAAAATAGAACTAATTTGTATAGCTAAACTTAGAGATTGGGAGAGGAACAAACAGAAATGGATATCTTTCCTGTTGTTTCAGTCAAAAAGCCATAAAATAACTCGATATACCAATTTTATGTATGGGGATGGAAGCTAAATAAGAATGAATACCACAGACGTCCTCAAATTCAGATTACCGCCTATTAGGAAAGCACCATCAACTTTGTGTAGATGACCTTTCGCTTGTAGAATAGGATGCTCCAACAAACACTAGCTGTGTCAAGAACTGGAGACCTCTTTGCTGCAGACAGGACAAACCTGCAGTTTTAGAGGGCAGGAGTCATACAACACATTCTTCACATCATATACCAATGGTGATCTTTAAACAAGTGATTTACTTGCCATTTGTTCTTTAAAAATTTAATTGGTAGAAAAGAGAGCAAGAGCAGTAATGCAAAATCAAGAAGAGAGGCAAAAACATGGAATAATGACATTCTCGCCAAACCCAGGACGTTTATCATATAACAAGTAGTTAGGGGAATCTGTGAATTCAATTGAATTATTTCTGCATTTTATGCTGTTATTTTTTCAACAGAAAAGAGCTGTTCCATTGTTTGGTTGGGAAGATGTGTAAAAGGATGGAAGTATCCATCTCCATTCTGTCAGGTGGGCCCAACAAATTGAACTGATTGGCAGGAGAGGAGGTACCCTTTTGATAGGCTTCCAAATTCTTAGTATAAAAAACGCATGCCAAATGATTCTTACTCCAACCAACAACATTAAATTACTTTTTCTATCTATCCAAACAACATTAAATTAAGGAGAGAGAGAACAACAGAGCATCAATGAACAATACTCGACAACAATTAATAATTGATTCTTTTCATCCACAAAAAATTCTAATACGCAGAGGAAAAGCATCCAATAAATGAGTAATTTCTATCATTTCGTTTTATATTACAATAACACTGTCCCATTAGTAGGCTGAGCACCAATTTACTATCAAATCAACAATGGCCGACATTACTATGTTTAGTTCAACCGAACAATAATTGTCCAGATGCATTCAGAAAAAAATGGCATGATTAAGAAAGCAATAAAATCCCTTCTTAGATTTGTGGATAACCAGCAAGCTCAAAGTGAAATCAATTACACTGGCTTGGTTGACAAAACTGTCAGGCAGGAATTTTTCAAAGGACCAGCTTCCTAAAACTTCGACCCTTCCCGTGTTAAAATGGTAACCAGAAACGAGATGACAAGAAGAGGAACAAATATTTTGGCTTGTCTGGGCATATGGGGAGGAAATTTAATTGTTAAAAGACATAATTTTGTATTCTCTCATGTTAGTTTTAAAATTATCATTAAATGAAGAGGATTAAAAGACGACCTTTTTTTTTTTTTTTTTTTGTCCAGATGACTGGCTTTGGGTTGACAAAACTGCAGGCAGGAAATTTTTCAAAAGGACCAGCTTCCTAAAACTTCGACCTTCCGCCGTTGTTAACACTGGTAACGCAGAAACCGGATGACCAAAGAAGAGGAACAAATATTTTTTGGCTTGTCTGGCATATGGGGAGGAAATTTAAATTGTTAAAAAAGACATAATTTTGTATTCTCTCATGTTAGTTTTTAAAATTATCCATTAAATTGGAAGAGGGATTTAAAAAGACGACCTTTATTTTTTTTTTTTTTTTTGGAACGCAGGGGAAATATATTCTCCTTTTTTTTTTTTTTTTTGGGACGCGGGGAAATATATTCTACCTCAATTTGGGGGGTAATGACTTTTCACCATATGTGAGGGGAAGGAAAGGCAAATACTACCCTCTCTTTCTAGGCCCCGTTACAAAAATTTAGAAACCAACCCAAAAGGAAGGAAGTTGCCACCATTGCCTTCCCCTCCACTCCATGTCTTTCCCATCCCTCCATTTATTCTCTAACCATGATTAATTGAACAAATCATCGAGTTTAAATTGAAACAAAGAGAAAATTATTCATTTATCTTATCATTCATTGATGAGCTGTAAATCTTGCCAACTAATTATAAAATTAAAAACATAGTGCAATAGGTCAAAACAAAAATATAAGAGTGCAATATGTTAAATAAAACGTCAATGGTGCAGCAGGATTTTCCTAATCCATTCAAGGATACAATATTTTTAATAGACTTTGGCCAATTATATATTAAAATGAAATGGCTTCTAGTACACAGACAGACTCTTGAGCCATCAAGCTAACTAAGTAAATAATTTAAATTTTTATGCACTAAGGTGTTAATGGCTTACCCAAACTATTTTCTTTTTAAAGCTTAGTGTTACGCAGAGTTGATGAAATCGAGGCAACATTAGAAAATTAATTTAAGAATCTCATGCATGTACTTATGTCCTGAGTTCTAATAGAAATATCACCTGTTTATATTATTGAATGAAGTGTAATCTTTATATAAAAATGCCCAACAAAAAAGAGGTGAGAGGAGGGACCTAACCTTAAAAAATAATAAAAAACAAAAACCTAGGTGGTTAGGTTAATATGGCATAAAATGTCAGTCCATTAGAAACAAAAATTTTCAGTAAAATATAAGCCACAAGCATGCTTTCTGAGTGAAAACTACAAAGAAACAACACTAAGAGATTCTCTGTAGAGCTACCAACATAGGACAAAAGAATCATACCTTGTTTATTTTCAACCAATCATTTATGCATTCTGAATGGTAGGAATGTTTGCAAGAAAGCACTGTTAGGGTCTCACCATCATCGTAATCTAAACGACATATGACGCAGCTGAAACACAAGCATAAATATTTAAGTATCACATACCGACTATTGCGATAAAATAAAGCATTTGCACTCACGAATCATTGCTTCCGTTCTGACTGCTTCCTGCCTTGAAGTTTACTGAAGGCAGAGAGGCAATTGTATCAGCTGAAAGCCCCCTACTCTCAGTTCCAACAACTTCACCCAATGCAAGCAACTCCTATAATGATCAAAGCATATACCATAAGGAGTAAATCAAACTAGAAGCTTCACCACTAGAAGCACCAGATCAAAGCCTAGCTCACCTCATATGAAAGCTCATCTGGATCGACCTCCTCCCATGCATCCTGCAGATTCAAGAGCAAATGAGAGGAATTCTAAGACAACAAAATTAAGTGTAGAAAAAAACAGATTCTACATTCTGGACAAGGGCTCATTTCTACACATTTTCATTCACATACAAACATAACTAGAAGCTACCATTAAAAGGGGATACTTTTAAATTATAAACACTTTGGAGTGGAATGCAACACTAATACTCTTTGAAATTATAGCATTTAACATCCTTTGCATGGAGGAAACAGTTAGCCTGAAAAATATGGTGGCAATACAGTAAATTTTATTCTCCAATGCATTTTTAAGGAAAGAAATCGAACAAGTATTCCTTTAGATGAATAAACCTAATAGATATGATGCGACCCAGAAAAATAATTACTTGGCATATAATACAATAACTTTAATGAATTTAAAGCTAAAATAAAAGTACAAAATGATTGAGAATCAATAGCCAAAAAAAAAAAAAAAAAAAAAAAAAAAAAAAAAATTGAGAATCAAATAAAAAAAAAAAAAAAAAAAAAAAAAAAAAGAAAAATGAGACAGACACAGAAAAGGCAATCTACAATAACATATTCCTCAAGGGCTGGGCAAGTAGCCATTTATAGTGCCACAACATTATTTGGTTCAATAATGAAAGGAACATTACAACAAAGCTTCTTGGAGTGCATATTTTACCATATCACTAGGTTTCATTGGGCAGAATCAATTTATACCAGGTGTAAAACCTCCTATCCTAATGGCTTCTTGATCAGGACAACTTATAAACTAGAGTTCAAAGCCTGTTTTGAGGTTGATTTTGAAGCAAGCAAAGGTAGCAAATAAGTGGAAAAATTAGGCTACCATAAGGGGAACAATAAGTAATCAAACGAAAGTAGAAAAAAAGATGAAGAATTTAGCTGATCTGATTTGCAGATTTGGCATTGCAAAGAGTGCTCCAGATAGTAGTTTGAAGGAACTAGAGATTCTTTGATGCTATGGAATATAAATTAGGATTGAAAAGGACGGATTCTAGCATGAAAAGGGAAGTATTTCAGACCAGAATTATATCATATTTGATACCAAAATAGAAATGAAACAACAAGATTGAGCTCCACACTCAGTTCATGAGAACTTACACCCACCCCCCACCCCCACCCCTTTTTCTTCTTCTCTTTCCATTTCAAAGGATACAAAGACATCACATTTAGGGTTGAAATGTATTGTAAAATACAACCACAACTGCTAGAAATTTTCTCTACTTCTATTTATGTATGCTTCTTAAAAAAAAAAAAAAAAAAAAAAAAAAAAAAAAAAAAAAAAAAAAAAAAAAAAAAAAAAAAAAAGATTAAAAGCACAGATACACGGACCTCAGCCTTCGCTCCAACCAAAGAACCCACTCCTAAAAAAAAAAAAAAAAAAAAAAAAAAAAAAAAAAAAAGATTAAAAGCACAGATACACGGACTCAGCTTCGCTCCAAACCAAGGAACCCAAACTCCTAGTACTTGCACTAAAAATACAAAACTAAGAAGATCAAACACAAATCAAATAAAAAATCTTACAATGTAAACAAACAGCCAATACTGCAAAAGACCAATTATTTCCAGTTTCCAGCAAGAAAGAAATCACAATAAGAAACCTGAACCCCCTAAAATACTAGACCAACAGCTAATTTAATAGCAAAATCATCTCTCTCTTTGAAAGGACTTAAACTGATGCAGATTCAGCATGGGTGTTTCTTAGCCAATTTGCGTGCTAGATTTACAGTTTTAATGTTACTTTGTTTGAATTTATCTCAAAACTTCCTAGTCAGTACAGGAGTCAAATAAACAATGAGCCTTCTCAGTTGTATTAATAATCTTAGACAAAGTAAACCAGAATGTTAATGTAAAAAATGTCCATTTTTTCTAAGAAATAAGAGTCCAAGTAAAGGTTTAGGACTATATTTTGAAGTCACCAATATCATGCTTGGAAAGCATTACTATCCAATATTTCAGTCAACAAAACTCTAGCAAATTTACATTAAGCACTACTTTACTGAGGATAATAGTTCTCTTTTGTTTATTTCATATTTTCCCTATTTTTCCTTAAAATGGCCTGATATGCCATTTCAATTTACGCCCTAATTCTGGATTCTAGAAACCCTAGCTCTAATCTCTAAACAATATGACCATTTCTTATGATGAATAGGAACAGGACAAAACAAACAAGTGGCTGAAATGAAGGTTCCACAGGGGGAAAACAATAGTGCTGTATAATACTTAATTTAGAAAATACTACAACACAGTCTTAGTTTACTGTCAAAACAAAGATATGGATGATTATGCTACACAAGGGAACAGGTATTATCATTATAAGCATCAGGAAAATATCTGAAAACTAAAAAATGTTCTTGAATCAGTATTTAGGTTGTGGCATTTTTAAAGATGATTCTTGCCCCAAGTTATCAGTCCATAAACCAAGTTTAGCCGTCTATGTGCCTCAATGAAGCTCCATCTATTTACCCATTAGTCCATCATTACAACATCCAATTAATCCATAGCTTTGAAGATTTTGTGTAGATAATGATGTAGGTAATGATTATTAGGTTTCAAAAATTTAGAACTTACAGTTTTACCTTTATCTAAAATTTTGATAACTCTTCTGTAAGTTAAGCTTATTGGTAGCATATTTACAATCACTTAATGAAGATACTCTTCATCAGTCACTCACTCCTACAATCCTCAATTGATAGATTAAGAATAATTTTGCACATATAACTTAGTACTTGGAATTAAATTTTATGTTTAGAACTTGTAGTTTTCAATCTTTTTCTTCATTGGGACATCTTCAAGTTAAGCACCTTCATAAGTTAAAGCAGAAAGAGATACCCAAGTAGCTACTTAAATGAGGTAACCCTTATTCAGCTAAGATGGTAAAATACACAAAACCAGTAGCTAGGTCCAAGGACTTTATCAGGGTTTATTAGAGTACCATGTTAAGAGCTTATTGATTCTTTTCAGCTAGCAGATGTCTTTGTCATAGAAATTATTTCATCTTTCCCATCTTTTTTTCCTTTTTGGATCTATCCAACCCTCCCTCAGTCCTCTTCTATTGCTTCTAGAACATTTCTCTCTTTGATTCTCATTTTTCCTACTTTTTTATTATTTCTCTCCTCATTCCTTGGCATTTTGGAGAACTTTCACCTTCTTCAGTTAACCTTTATTTTTACTAAAAGCAATCCCCCTCAATTGCCAGTTACAGGGAGTGTCAACCGCCCAGCATAAGTTAAAATCCAATCACCCTTAGCCCACTGTTCCACTGTTTCATTATTTTAAGCTTATCAATTTTTCCCACATATACTCTCTTTGATAGTTGCTTGTTTGTGATATCAAGTTTATAATCTTCTCTAGTAGCAAGACTACCTCATAAGTTATCCCCAGGAAAAATAATTGAAAAGAACCATTTCAACTTTATATTCACATCTTCCTATTAAAACAAACTAAAAGAATAACTCCTTGATTCTTGACATTGTTAGGAAAGACTAACGAGTGACGAAGTCTGTTAAGAAGTTTCCGATTAAATATAAACAGCAGCATCTAGAGTAGAAATAAAGAAAAAGAAAAAGGAAATTTAACCAGATGCCTTAGGTTGGAGCTTCTGAAGACGTAGGCAAGGAGCATATTTTCAGTATGTGATATTTGTGCAATTGACTTCTACTTAAATGTTAATTTTTCAACTATTTTCTTACCATAGGAATGTTAGAATCATTGAACCACAGACATATTGGGCAAAACACAAATTAGGCTTACATTTGTATTACAAAGATAAAAGATTGACTATCAATTCAAATAAATGTGATACATCATGAAAGAACTGAAATTTCTGATAGCATGTCATGTGATTGAGACAAATTTTCAGGTGAAGGAGAATAGAAAGAATCCTACAGAGAGACAAAAATTTGTACCTGGGAGTTAGCACCAAGATCCTCAACGTCCTCAACTTCTCCTGTAAAGAAAAACAATAATATAAGTTTGACTAGACAAGACAAACTAGCATATGCCTCATCAGTTGAAAACATGGCGGCATTTCTCTTTCAACACTCACTCTCATTTATTCCAGCAAGAGCCAAGAGTCTAGCAGCCATTTCCCTTTCTTCAGCATCTTGTAGGGCTCTAGCATAGGCCTCATCGCTAGAAAACATGGCTGGGTCAAGATCAACAGCAGGATTATTATCAACATCAGCATCAGTATGAGCATGCACATCAAAAGCATCCATGCTATCATCTACATCTGTGCCATCCTCCTCCTCCTCTTCATCATCATCATCTCCATCACTGTCATCATCAGGATCACCAAAATCATCCTCATCATCTGGAAAATAGCTTCCAGCTTCCCAACTTCCATAATCACTCCCCTCATTGCCGAATCTCAACATCATGTATGCCCTTTCCTAATCCATAAATAAGAACATCAATGAAAATACCATGAAGAATAACACCTACTAACCAAATCTTTCAGCCATCAAAAGCCCAATACTTTGGTCGTCTAGTATATTCAGTTGTCAGAAGTTAAAACTTTGAGCTCAACAAAATATAGCAAATAAACAAACCCATAAAAATTAAAATCAAGTTTGTTGAAAACCCAAATGAAGTTGAGATTAAGGAGGCATTAAAGGAGTGAGAATCGAACAATCGCTAATCTACCCTAAATTATCCTGAGAAATCAGAAAGAAAGAGACCTGTTCTTGGAGGGTACGTGCAAGAGCGAGGTCAGCATCGACCTGACTGAGATTAGTGAAGGGAGTTCTTCTAGAAGACTGGCGTGGAGGCTGGGCTTCCTGTTCCTCTTCATCTCCATTATTATCGTTTGCAGAACCTAAATTAAGGTTCTGTTCCTGCTCTTGTTCCCTCTCGCTGTCGTTGTTATTGTTATTATTGCCAATACTCTTCGCTTCTCCTGAACCTAATTTAGGGTTGTTCTCCATTCTTAATATATGGATTGGAAAAGGCTCTCCGGTTTCTTGGTTTCTTGCCCTTTTATATGGTTTTCCGAATGGATCGATTCTGTTTTGTGCCTCTGGCTTGATCGAATCCGAAGTAGAATATTTGAAGAATCAAAAAGATGTCGGATTGATTGGAAAAGGCTCTCCGGTTTCTTGGTTTCTTGCCCTTTTATATGGTTTTCCGAATGGATCGATTCTGTTTTGTGCCTCTGGCTTGATCGAATCCGAAGTAGAATATTTGAAGAATCAAAAAGATGTCGGATTGAAGAAAGAGAGAGAACTTTAATAGTTAGTTAATAAAATCAAAATCGAAATTTAAGAATTGTGAGAAGAATACAAAAGGAACCGACCCTGCTATCCCTCCTCCCCTCTCTATTTTGAACTCGACAGCCGCTTTACGGGAGCGTCTCGCTTCTAATTGCGGGCCCAAATCCTAATGTGTGATTGATGTTTAGATCATCGATATACCCCATAATCCTTCAATTTGCATTTATTATCGTCTTGGTCCTTGTATTTATATATATGGAGTAATATTTTTTTTTCTGAACACTTAGTACTGTCACACGGGCAGCCGGGCCAGGCCCGGCCTGGACATGTTCATTTTTAAAAGAAAAAAACTATTTTCATTCAAACTAAAAACTAATTAAATTCAATGAAATAATTAAATAAATTGAGATATCTCAACAGATTAGAAGGGTCATGGTTCACAATCCACCTTAACTAGTCTATATGTAATTTTAATATAGAAAATCAGATCTACAGCTCGTGGACAATTTCTAAAGGCTAGTTGTGTAAATTTTTGTTCTTTTTATATAAAGTTCTACTTGCAATAATCTTCGTAGTTATGACTTTTACCACAACATGGTTGCAGTTTTCTCTGACCTCCTAAAGTGGGTAGTTCGCAAACGTGTCTGGTCCAGCCCGTGCAGGCTCACTCTCAAAGCGGGTCAGGTAAAAAAAGCTCATATCGAAAATGGTCCTCAATTCTTTTATTTGGATCTGTAAAAAAAAAAAAAAAATACGGGTGATTCCAAGCCAGGTTAAGCACGTTTTGACTGTAAAATTTGGCCAAGAATAATGTGATTATAGACTCATATTTAAAGTAATGAGGCTTATTGTTTCTAAGATCTGTTTGGTGTGATCAAACTATGTGGCTTAAGCTTACTATGATCCGACAAACGGTTTCGGGTCATGACAGTTTTCGACTAGTCGTCATTTGAATGCGATGGAAATAGTCAGCCAGGCTTCTCAAGTTTCCCCTGGAGAGCCACCAGCATTATTATTAGGGATGGGAACACTCCTCACCTTAATCTCCATCCAGACCTTTCTTCAACCCCTATAAAATCCAAAAAGGCTTTCAAGAAAAGGAAAATGGTCTCCAAAAGGAGAATAGATTTTCAGAGTTAAGATCCTTATTGGAGGAAGGAGACATAGGCAAAATTAGGATGAAATATTCAATCCCTGGGGAATTCAAACTGTTAACTATGGATGATAATGTTCGGACAAATTTCAAGCAAAACCCAAATTTTCTGATTTTGTATGAGGAAGATTTGAGGGTCGGCGTGCACCTTTAATCGCAAGGAGAATTAAGTGAATACCTAAACCAATTAGGCGTTAATGTTTCTCAGCTCGCCACTAATAGCATTAGGATAATGCTAGGACTTAGTACCTTAGCTCGCCAGGACAACTTGCCAAGCCAACTTGGAGTTTTCATTTTATGTTATAAATGCTCTATACTACCTAACCGAGAAAGGGAGGATCATCTTTACCTATCTGCTTGTGATCATAGTGGTGTGTTTGAGGGAATGCCTGGTTCCCTAAAGGGAAGATGGAAAGAAAAATTCTTTGTGGTGAAGAGTCAAAAGGATTTTGGGGTAAACACATGCTGGTTAAGAATTGCTCCCCCCCCCCCCAAATTCTTTCGTGGTTGAAGATCAAAAAGGGATTTTGGGTAAACACATGCTGGTATTAATGAATTGCTCCCCCCCCCCCCCCCCCCCCCCCTTTCGTGAAGATAGACTCTTAAGAGACAAAGAAAAAACAAGTATAGAAACTTTAGTCAACTATGCCAAGAGACTCATTCACATCCAGGGTCTTTAAAGTTAAAGTATCCTGTGATTCGCGTGGGAAAGAACTCATACCGAAGAAAAGTTAATAAAGGTACATATAGTATGATTCCAGATGATCGTCCCCTTTTAAACTGACTTTTTAACATGCTTTACTTGTTGTAGATATAGCGGGTGATGACTTCCTGAAGAAAGCGAAACAGTAAAGAAGAAAGAAAAAGGAAACACAAGTTGCTACAAAAGCAAAGAAAAAACCTACTAGGAATGAAGGCTTGGTTTTAAGAGATGAAGATAAGGAAAATACAGAAACTCCCCCACCATAAGCTCGGCCTATTCCTCCTCCAACCTCAATTGTCCTACCTTCCGATCGTCCTACTTCCGCGCACCTTGTTCCTCCTAATGTTGGAACAAACTCTAGTCCTCCTGCTCAAGACGCATTAGAGTTGGATAATCCCACAATGGAGGTAATATATCATGTTGCTGATGATGAGATACCTTTATCCAGGAAGAAGAAAAGAATCCGTTAGGATGCTACAAGGAAGCAACCTGCATATCTAGATGTAACGCCTTGATTTCTGGAATTATGAATAATAGCTTACTGGATTGCTAATTGATACCTAATTAGGGTTTGGTATGAATCAATTTGGATAAGTTATTTTCATATTATTGAGTCTTGATTGTGATTCATGCATTGCATGCCATTAGTTTGATCATTCATGCATTAAATGATTTCTAAATTGCGAATTGTGAAGTAGTACCTTAGGAAGTCTAGTTATAGAATTTAATGTTATATAGTTCTAATTGCACTTAGATATTTGGAATTGGGATTAGAAATGGTGTTAAATCAATTTTAGAATATTTTTCCTTTTTTAATATGATTTTTCTTTATGTATTGAGAATTAAAATAATTAATTTGGTACTTATGGATTGTGGCTCAGTTGGTAACGCACGCTGCGCGTGTGGAAAGAGCTCTCAGATTTGATCCCCACTAAACGTACCTGTAAAGAGGGGTGAACAGCCTTAACTGTAACTAAGCCTCGAACTAGAGTAGGCGGTCCTTGGTAAAGGAGTTCGGATACTGGTGGTTTACATAAAAAGATTTAATTTGGTATTTATTAATAATTGATAATATTAATATTATTAATATAATTATCTTTAATTATCTACATAATCCCCTAAATAATCTAGAAAATCTCCTAAAATCTCCCTTCAACTGCTAGGAAATAAATATAATGGAGAAAATCTCTCCATTATCTTATCTCAAACCCAAATCAAGTTACCCTCTACTACTATATAAATACTAGTTTAGTGATCAGGCATACAAGACTAGTTTCTTCTTCTTAGTTCTAAGTACTCTATCATCAAATTGTGTGGTGAGCATGGAATGCATTTACTTCGCGAATCAATGACTAGTAGTCAAAGTCATTTGGATGTTAGAGTTCTAGTCTCAACCCTTCATAGGAGCCCCTATGCCTATAGAAGATAACTAGTTGATATCCTTGGCTGGCTTTCACTTCTAATCTTTAATCTTCCTTGTGAATCAATAACTCAAGCTCATGCGGAATTTCAAATTATTGTTGGTAAATAAAGGCTTCTTGTAGGTAAATAAAGGCTTCTTGTAAACCTTTTGCAATTTTATGGCTTTATTAGAAATCATCCAAGTTCAAAAGGTAAATCAAATATGCTTTGTTTTTTTATCATATCCTCTTTATTCATCTTTTTAAAAGAAATATTCACAAATCATAATGTTTTTTTTTTTTTTTTTTTTTTTTTGTTTTGTTTTTTTTTTTTTTTTTGCAAATTGATAATTTATATTTTGTAGTGACTAATCAGATTTATACATCAAACCAAAAGAAGTAAAGCATGCTTATACGAAACTTTTTTTTAAGTATTTTAATTTTTCTTGGGTTCTTTTGAGCTTCATGAATAGAATATGTAGAAATTTAATACGGTCATTCTTTTTGAAGAAAGCTTTATGAATCAAGATCCTATTGATTATGTTGAATGCTTCATGAAGGTCCTTTAATCTTTAGGCCTTCATTATCACACATTATTTTATTTTTGTGTCGAAAAATAAATTAGCTAGCCTAAATTATTAACTACTTGATTGAATCTAAGCTGCAGAATTATTGGAGTAATAAAACATACTATGACACTCTGATGTGTTGATAGAAACAGGAAAGGGGTCCAATAATTTTCCTTCTTGCTTGAATAAATTTGTTGAATTGATTAATTAACTGATTGAATGTCTGTGTTCTATTCCTTCAATAATTTATGTAAGAGGACGAAGGAAATAAAGATTAATTATATATAATTATTACTTTTGCAAATCACTAAAAAAGAAAAAAGATTAGTACTGCATTTGTTGCCAAAAATCTTACTAGGTGATAATTGAAAAGAATTACTTAAGCTATCTTTGTTAAAATCAACCAATAACAGACATAACAAATATAATATACGAGATACACACCTACTGTTATATGTAAGAGCTAATCGTGAAATTTTCATACAGATTATAATAATGTTTTCAATTAGACATTACATGTAATATCTCTTTTGCACTTTTAGAACAAGTTATTACATATTAAATAATAATTAATTGTTTTCTATTTCTTTGGGGACGTGACATTAAACTTGTTGTGATAAAAGGATGATATATTTACAAAGCTTTGGGTACTTAATTTTAATAATATTAAAAACTTCTACTTATCTTCCTCTCTCGAAAGAATTAGTTATCAATTAGTTATATGATTTAAACGTTAGATTGTAATTGTTCGTTATAAGATAAAACTTTATATCTCTAATTACTCCTAACGAGAGGAGGTCCAACTCCTTATTATTGGAAAATTGATTATCATATCTATTCTCGGTCATATGAATCTTAAGACAAGTGTTAAAAGAATAATATATTTTGAGTATTAGTCTATATAGATCACATGAAACTTACTGCAAGGTAAATCCAATATCGCATATGACCTTGTTTTAATTATGGTTTACTACTATGCTCTATACTAGAAGATACGGTTGTTTATCGCGCTTCGTTCTATATATAAGTAAAACAATTAATAAAATTGGGTCTTATTTCAATTTTACATTGATTTCTGCGAGAGATTATTACTATACATTCAGCTTCCCTAAATGTATATAGGCGCAGAGAAAACCTTTTATACTCTTAAATTATACTTCAAGCTAGGAGTTGAGATTGCTAATATAACTCTCGTACAATTATTCCCAAAGTATGTATCTAGTTAGTTGTATCCACAAAAGTGAGAACCAAAAGTAGAATAAAGGATGCACAATAAATTCAAGTTACAACTATATATTTTTGTTGTTTAACAGTAATTATCAGCATAACACAAATTCTCGTAAAACTATTCAATGTATATGATGTTGATGTGGGTATCGTACAATAAAATATATAATAATAAATAATTAAGTGCAAATCCTGTCTGTCTATCTATTGAGGCTTTATCATCACACACTTCCTTTGATCACTATTCACCTATTCTTTGCATTGCAATAAAGCGCCTTTTTATAATGCTTGAACTATTCCTTTATTCTTAAACAAAAAACCTTGATTGATATGCTCTTGTGGTGATACCTGAGGTGCATTAAATAAACATATACAAATTTGGTTGCACATCTTATATTATTTTTTCATTATAACACGCGAAATTGATATGTTTGTTAAAGTAAAACCGATATTTTTTTTTTTTTTTTTTTTTTTTGCAAATTGATATTGTAATTATTTTAGTACTAATCAGAATTTAATCAACCAAAAGAAGTAAAGCATGCTTATACGAAACTTTTTTTAGTATTTTATTTTCTTTCTTGAGCTTCATGAATAGAATATGTAGAAATCTTATACGTCATTCTTTTGAAGAAAGCTTATGATCAGATCCTATTGTTTGTTGAATGCTTCATGAGGTCCTTTAATCTTTAGCTTCATTATCCACATTATTTTATTTTTGTGTCGAAAATAAATTAGCTAGCTAATTATTACTCTATGATTAATTAGCTGCAGTATTATTGGAGTAATAAACATACTATGACACCTCTATAGTGTTGATAGAAACAGGAGGGGTCAATATTTTCCTTCTTCGCTTGAATAAATTTTTGAATTGATTAATTAACTGATTGATGTCTGTAGTCTATCCTTCAATAATTTATGTAGAGGACGAAGGAAATAAAAGATTAATTATATATAATTATTACTTTTGCATGAACTAAAAAGAAAAAAGATTAGTACTTTTGTTGCCTCTTACTAGGTGATAAAATTGAAAAGATTACTTAGCTACTCTTGTTAAAATCACCTACGACATACCATTTACATACACACCTACTGTTATATGTAGAGCTAATGTGATTTTCATACAGTTATAATAATGTTTTCATTAGACATTACAATGTAATTCTCTTTTGCACTTTTAAACAAGTTATTAGCATATTAAATAATAATTAATTGTTTCTATTTCTTTGGGGCGTGACATTAAACTGTTGTGATAGGATGATATATTTACAGCTTGTACTTTTAATTTTAATTATTTTCTGAACAATATATTTTATAGTTTATTGTTTAAAAATATCTATTATTCGAGTCCACTTAAGAAAAAATCTCTATTGTTTGCTTATAATGAAGAAAATTATTAGCTAAATATGACAGTTTATCGTACTTAATTTTTCTCTACAAAGAGTTTAGTCATTATTAAGAAAAATTAAATTGGTCTTATCATACTTGATTTTGATTATTCTTATATTCTATTATTAGGAGAACCTTTTATTTATTTATTTGGAGTGATGCATATAATTACATTATTCAATATCAGGTAAAAAGAAAAAGAAAAGGACAAATAAATTCAATTACTATATATTTCTTTTTATTTCTAAAAATCTCTACTTTGAAGAGTGATGGCTACAATAAAATATATAATATTTATGAAATCTCTTTCTTGGTTTTAGCTTGTCTTACTACTTGGCTTTTTCATTTCTTAATGTTGATTCTTGTGTGATATGAGGATATAAATTGTGCATCTTATTATTTTCAATTTACTGATTTTTGTTAGCAACTCTAATAGAAAAACATATTATTTAATATATATATATCATGTATTGTTTCCTTTCTCGGTGAATAAGAATATTAATCATTTATATCTTTGAGTTAATAATTTGGATATCCTTGGATAGATGGTTCTATAGTTTTGAATTCTAATTGTGCTGGCTCTTTGTTATCCTGTGATCTAGCTTGTTATCATGCATTGCTAGATTGATTGTATTTATATGGTACGTGAAACAATATTGTGGGAGATAACACCAGTGTCTAGATATAATCTATTTCGGTAAAAAAAAATATTAATTCTATAATAGCAGTAGATTTTAGAAAGATAGAAAAAAATAGAATTTATTTGCTATCTTATTTGATCTCGATAAAAAAATATAAATTCTATAATAGACGCAGGTTTTAGAAAGAGAGGTAAAACATGATTTATTTGCTATCTTATTTGATCTCTTCTAATTTAATTGCTTCAGTTACCTTAATTGATAAATGCTTAATAAACACCCAAAGTTTTTTAGTAAACCATGAATGCTTTTATCAAAATTTACGAAGTCATCTTGGCTAATTAAAATTTTGCAGTTTCCTTTTAATTTTATTTTTCTTTGGGCAAGGGGATAGTAAGTCAACCATGATACAAGTAATATATATAGATATATATATTTGATTGGATTAATGACAAGTTAATAACAATATTTATTTATTTTCTTCACATTTGATAAAACAAAGCAATTTTATTAATTAGTTCATTGTGCTTTATACTTTATTTGTCATGATAAAAGCGCAAGTAGCACAATCAAAGAAAGAGCCATTAGTCTGAGTTAAAAGGAGGTCATCGAGCCTAAACAACTCAATACTTAAATGGGCTTAAGCAGTCCATGACATCCGGACTTAAGCAGTCCAAGATAACAAACTTGAGTAGTCCACAAAATTCGAACTTAAGTAGTCCATGATGAGCCTAAGCAGTTCAATACTTAAATGGACTTAAGTAGTTCATGAATTCGGACTTAAGCAGTACATGATGAGCTTAAGCAGCACATGATGAGCTTAAGCAGCTCTACACTTAAACGGACTTAAGCAATCCACCTGTTCGTGCTTAAGCAGCTCACCTATTTGGATTTAAGTAGTCCATTCATTCCAGTTTAAGTAACTTAACTACGACACTTTACCAATCTATAACATTTGTTGGACAGAAATGACCAACATCTTTTGGGGGACTCCTGATAATATTAATATTTGAACATTAATATTATTAATATAATTATCTTTAGTTTATCTACATAATCCCCTAAATAATCTAGAAAATCTCCTAAAATCTCCCTTCAATGGCTAGGAAATAAATATGGTGGAAAAAGTCTCTACATTATCTTATCTCAAATCCAAATCAAGTTACTCTCTACGACTATATAAATACTAGTTTAGGGATGAGACATACACGACTAGTTTCTTCTCCTTAATTCTAAATACTCTATCATCAATAATTATTAGCATTTATTAAGAATTTAATTATCAAAATGTGATTTATTGATTATTATTATTAATTATTATTAAGAGGAGTTATTTGTTAAAATATTTTAAATATATTTATTGGTATTTTATTAAATGAGTTTTGGTTAATTAAGTGGGCTTATTTAATTATGGGCCATTTTTGCGTGGTAAGAAAGGAAAAAAAGAAAAAAAATATTAACCTAAACTAAAAGAGAGGCTGACACCCTCTTTGAGAAAAGAGGGTGTCGCCCCCTCTTCACACACATACACACACTGGAAAGAAAAGAGAGGAAAAGAACGGGAAGCTCTTCTTCCGTTTATGTGATTTCCACCATTGAAATCTGCAATCCAACAACAAATCAAGTATTATTAAGATTAGAATAGTGAATTAAAGCAAGAAGATTAAGGTGCAATTAGGCTGTGATCACATAAGGCATTCTGTAATCAAGATAAGCTTCCATTTCATAATCCTTAAGTTGTTTTTTGATTCTGATTACATATATAGAATCAACATGATTAGGTAAATCACTAGTTGTTGTTGATTTATGTTTCGTTTTTTATTTCAAACTCATAAAGAAGAGTGAACCTTCTAAGGTTGATAAGGGCAAAGGGAGGGCATAATTGTGAAATTGAGTTTGTTATTGTGCAATTTGAAGATAGTACTCTACAAGTATGTGTTTAATTTGATTTATTCCATTGATGTTTTATGATTGTGATCATGAGGATATTTTGGGAGTTTTTGTGAATTTGAATGTATTGATTGAATTTGATGTTATGAAGAAATAATAATGTTCCTTGAGTGTTTTTACTCTTATTTAGCATGTTTGAAAGTATTTTTTAAGTGCTAATGTTTGGTTCTTGAGAGGAAGAATTGATTTGGCATGTTTAAAGGCTTTAAGAGAGTAAAATCTCGTAACTGGAAAACCCAGATTACACGGCCATGTCGCCTGACACACCTAGGTCATGTAGTCTACTGACTTGAGAAACATAACCTGCTGACACGGCCATGTCAGGGAGCACGGCCTAGCCGTGTACTATGCTGTTTCTCACTATGTAACCTTGTATTTTGGACCTTCTAATGATGCCTAAACACCCTAAATGCATACCTAATTTATCTTTGATGTGATTCTCTTTAGAATCTTCTCTAATTGAGACTAAAACCTCATATGAAAATATAAAAAAGAGACATGAATAAGCTATGAATCATATTTAATTGATTTTAATTGGAAATTATCAGTTAATTAAACTTGTTAATACGACCTAAAGGTTACATGTAAGTTTGGATGTGGCAATTAAGTTAATTAGGGTTTAATATTGGATTATGAAATCAAATTGGGGAATTATTGATTTTAATTGGAAATTATCAGTTAATTAAACTTGTTAATACGACCTAAAGGTTACATGTAAGTTTGGATGTGGCAATTAAGTTAATTAGGGTTTAATATTGGATTATGAAATCAAATTGGGGAATTTGGTTATTTGGTTAGGGTTTGATGAAATTGATTGTTCTAATGTTCTATTAAGGTCAATTGCTATGCGTTGCATGACGACATGATGGAACGAGCTTAGCTAGTTTATTTTATAAGATAGGCCGAACCTATACTAGTCCTTAAGGTGAGATTTGTTTATCTTTCACATGTTATGAACTAAGATATTTTATTATATGATGCCAATTAAATAAATATACATGTATTGAATGATAATTGACATGATTAGGATTGGTAATTGAGTATTGATACCTAATTGGGGATTTATGCCTAAATGATGCTTGGACTTGCAATTGAATGGACTAAAGTGCAATTAGATGCTAGTATGAGATAATTGTATGATCCAACTTAGAAAAGGGAGCATGTACCTTGGTCTTTAGGGCTGGCCAAACCATGTCCTTAGGGTATGCTCTATGTTTGACTATGATTTTATAGATTGCACGAACTAAGCTTGATGTATGTTATTATGCTTGCTTGTATAATGTAATGTGTGGCTAGATGACATACTAGGACTTTGTTATTGAGACATTGACTTGCTTGACCTATGAACTACTATGAAATATGTGTGTGCTTATGACTTGGTAATACCAATTTAGTATTATGCTTTATGCTATACACCAGGTTTGCTTACTTAACATCTTGAGTAATATTGGACTAAGATATGTATGGATTGATGTGATCTTAATTGAATTACTTGAGCTATCTATCTTATGAATATGTGATTAATACTTGTAAAAATGTATGATAATGAATATTTTGTATTTATATGAAGCTTGTGAGCTTTTATGCATAATGATTAGGTTGTAATTAGGTACGCTTACTTGTTATGTGTATTGCATCATATTTGGATTATGTGATTGTAACCTGGAAATGAAATTAAACTGAATTGAGCTCAAAAGAACTAATGGGCTCTTATTGTGGTCTGATTAGGTTGTAATTAGGTACGCTTACTTGTTATGTGTATTGCATCATATTTGGATTATGTGATTGTAACCTGGAAATGAAATTAAACTGAATTGAGCTCAAAAGAACTAATGGGCTCTTATTGTGGTCTTAGTTGAGTAGTTGCTCGAATATGATTATCTATTTCTGCAAATAAAGCATGCTATGAAATTGGATTTGGATTATGCTATGATCATATGCCAGACAAATGGGTGTTTTTGGGATGAGTGGAGGCACTTTATTAATTTTGTATCTGAAAGACTTTCTAAGTCTATTGTTAAAAGACTAACTAGCTAGTATTAGTCTGACTGTTAGCAGACACTGTTCTGTTACCTGTTCTACTTCTGTTTCTTCCGAGTCACTATTAAGGCATAATTATTTGGACTAATGAACAAGATACCGTTAGCACAACTGTAATGACTGGTTACTTGCAATACAAGTTACCTACAAACTGTTGATATATGATCACTTGTTATGCAAGTTACTTATAAGAATACTTATATGATTACTTGTAATGCAAGATACTTTAATAGGCATGCAACAGTTATGCTTGTGATATGAATTGGATTCTCAAATAGTTGATATGATATTTGGTTATGTGAATCTTTATATTGAGATATTATGAGATTACTTGAATAGCAAGTTACCTTTGTGTACATGATATTATGAATAATAATGCTATCAAATATATGAAACTAACATTGTTATGAGATTACTTGAACTGCAACTAATGTGGAAAAACATATATATGAGTTTGCTTGTGAGACAAGTTATTATATATGGATTGGGATGGTTTCTTAGAATGCAAGTAAACTTGAATATGATTTGATTATGAGTATTTGCATGGAAATATGGTGTGAGAATGTGAACTATTGTAGTAAATGATACTTGAATGTTGTGTATGGTTTTAACGGACCATACCTATATGTTATGTGTATGCATATATATTGTTGAGTACCACTGATTTTATACTCAGCACGATGTTTTTAACTCGTATAGGTTGAAGGTTCGTTTGTTGTGGATCTTGAGTACTTGTATCTAAAGAGAAAATTGTCTACTTCCAGACTAGAGTATGAGTTTATATTGCAGACTCATGACATGTGTTAGATTTAAAATAATGAGAGCATTGGTTTACTATGTGGGACTTGTATTTTATCTATTTTAATACATTTGTTTTTATTCCTTTGAACTCTTTGAGTATTTTTGATCGGTTCCACATGGACTTGGACATGAACTTTTATTTGGGATTTGAACTTTTGATGTTTGGGATTAATTAACTTTGGATTTGAGGATGGTTCCTCTTGAGAAATTGTTTACTAATCCTGGAAATTGATTATTTATTTAAAGGACTTTGGAACTTGTTTTATGGAATGTTTTGTTAAATAGGTTTGATCTATTGTCTACAAATTTTACTTTCAAAGGGCACTCTTGCAGTTTTTCTGTAGGGTTTACCTAAGCATTAATAATTTTAATGAGTTTCCACTTATGTTTTAAGATTTTAACTTTTTTGGATTTTTAAAATTGAGTTGTTTCAAGTAGGTTACGATTTCAAGACTTCCACCGTATGTTTTAAGAATTGAAAACTAAGTTGTATTAATTATTTTAGGAAAAAAAACTCAATTGGTCCCCTCAACTTGAGATGAATATTCGAAATGCACACAAAGCACCTTTTTTGGCTAAAACCTCAGGAACTTGCAATTTTTAAATCAAAATATCCATTTCTCCCCCTTGGCCTTTGGTTGTGTATCTCACGCGGTCAAACTATATTTTTTATTCAATTAAATATTTTGAAAATAAAAAAATCATAACAGTATTGAAATCCCTAATTCCTTAAATCACCTATCCCTCTCCTCGCGAAGATCCTCTAATACAAATACCTACTCCTCACATCGCATTCCTTAAATCAATAAAAAATCCTAAGATTAGGATGTGAAAGGTAAGGAATTGAGTATGAGTTTATCAAGTTGTTATTCTTACATATTTGTGAGACATCATAGAAGAATTCCTCCAGAATTTGATTATGAGGGGCTGCTAAAGTTCTGTGATGGGTGTCGGATCCACTAAAAATAATTAATGCCCTTCCTAACCTAGGTAATTTGTAGATATGGTGAGAAGGTCGAACCCTAGAGACTAATTCAAACTAATTCTTAATTTAGGACTAGAAAATCAAACAATAAAAAAATAAAAAGGGGGGCTGCTTATCGAAGAAGATATAGTAATCACAAGGTAATTAAAATAAACTAGAGTGCAATAAAAATAAAAGATTTAAATCAATGGGGAGCATTTTCAGTCAAAGGTGATTCTTAGTATAAAACTCTCTTGATTGATCACACTGAGATCATTCGATGATTTGAAAAGTTGATAGGTTATAATCCTTGAACAAGCAAAAAATCTTTCCATGTTATTAGATTAAAATAGACAAGCACTAAGAATAATCCCTAACTAGCAAATAACCCTAAACAAGTGATAGGATTTAATTTGCTAGCAGCAATAAAAACTAGAGAGACCGTGCCCTAATCAACAAATTCTACAAGCGAGGTTCATTTAAATTAGATTGTGAGTTTTCATAATATAACTCAAAATCCTGGTTACAATCAAATTATATTAATTACTACTTAAATCAACCCAATTAAACTATTACGGATTTAATCTTGTTGAATAGCTATATGCATTCCTATTAAAGTGAACAATGGGACCTATTGAACACAAAAAGAGATGGAGTTTAATAATAAGAAGACAATAGAGATGGAGTTTCTCATTAAATTCAAAAATCACACAAAGAACAATCGAAATTAAAGAAGAAAATATTGCATTAAGATCTCAATCGTTGAGGAGTTTCTACTTGAATTCAACCTTTGACTGAAAATAAAAACTTAGCCATGCATGGCTGTAGACTAAACGCAGAGAAAATAGACGTCTACTGTTGAAGAGAATAAAAAGATAAAAAGGGATCCCTACTCAATAGACTTAAGGTTCTATTTAAAAGAGAGGGAAAAATCCTAAACTAGGAAAATAAATCTCAAATCAGTTACAAAAATAAAGCATTTGATTTTGAGTATCTTCCTAATTCCCTAATTAGTGGTTGTTTTCGCACCGCCCCCGAGCGATCCGAAAAATGTTAACTTTTTAGGTTTTGATCGGAAATGGAAAGTGATTTTTATTTTGAATAGTGGTAACAAAACATTTTATTGGATGCGATGCTGATAAATCGGTCTTATAAAACATTTTTGAGTCGCCACTCATTTTTTCGGCAATGAGACCGTTTCCAATTTTATTTTATAAAAATGACTCCATTTTAAACCCAATTTTATTAAAGGCTAAATTATTTAGAAAACTGGTCAGGCGCATTAATGCGATTCTGGGTAAGGGAATTGGGTACGCCGGCCCGTTGGAAGCCGACGCCCGGAAAAACCGGCCTCTTTTAACCTACAATTTCTACTTGGTCAGTGCGCATATAATGCGAGTCTGGTAAGGGAATTGGGTACGCCGGCCGCGTTGAAGCCGACGCCGGAAAAACCGTGCCACTCTTTTAACCTACAATTATCTAATTTTAATTTTTAGTTAGGCAAGTTCTTATATGGAAAATTATTTAATCGTCCCAATCAAATCTAATTATCACATAATAACCATTCAAATCAAAGCAATTAAATCAAGCAAATAAAAGAACCGCTCTTGCCTTATGGTCAAAGGCGGGCAACAAACCGAGTCAAAAATATTAAATAGAATAAATAAATGACCCGCTCTTGCCTTATGGTTCAAGGCGGGTGACAAACCGAACCTAAAATACATTCTACCCGATTTGAAATTAAACATATAAACCCAAAAATCCAAAACCATGCATATTTATTATTTAACAATAAAAATCACATTTTTATTATTATTTTCCATTTAATCCTAAACATGCAAATTATTAATAAATCAACAAATTTAATTTCATTTTTAATTTAAACAGAAATAGTAAAATTCATACAAATAAACACATAAAATCACATTTTAGTATTCTAAGCTTAATTAAACTGTGATCTGTTCATAGTTGGGCGTTTTCAGATTTATTGAAGAAATTAATCTGAAAGCTTAGAACAGTTGTGTCATACAGTTGTTCTTGATGAACAGTTGCGTGACGCAACTGTTCTTGCCTAAGCTCGTTTTCAAATGGTTTATTCAGATCATTTTTTATTTAAATGTGATTTAAGGACATATAAAATGGCCAAATATGAACAGAATACAATTTAAAGAAGCTTAAATTACTATCAAACGATTTATTCAGATCATTTTTTACTTAAATACGAAAAAAAACTCGTAAAATGGCCAAATATGAACATAATACAATTTAATGAAGCCTAGATTACTAAAACCGCAAAAATAAGTAAAAAAAATACAAAGAATGGTAAAGAGATTACCTAATCCCCAGATTGAGGATTGTAAACGGATTGAATGTCTCAACAAGTGATGGTTAAGATTTCCCAGATGCTTTGTTTCCAAGGATTTAACTGTGTTTTCTTTATCTTTTTGTTATTTTTTTCTCTTTTTATGGTTTGATTCACCTAAAATTGATATCTAATGGCGATTTTCCTTCAAATCAACTCACAAGAGTTTCTGGGGGAGAGGAGAATGTGGCTGCAGAGTGTATTTTTTAGGGTTTCCAAATCGTCCCCTCCCGTCCTGTCAAACGTGAGAAAAAGATCTATTTATAGAGGTAGGTCAGGACACAGCTGCGTGACGCAGCTGTAGATGCGTGACGCAGCTCATTTTCATAGCTGCGTGACGCGGCTGTTCTTATTTGAACAGTTGGGTGACGCGACTGTTCTTTAATGAACAGTTGGGTGACGCGACTGTTGAGCTGGGTGCCCAACTGACAGTTGGGTGACGTGACTGTTCTTTAATAAACAGCTGGGTGACCCAACTGACAGCTGGGTGACCCAACTGACAGCTGGGTGACCCAACTGACAGCTGGGTGCTCGACTGTTCTTCAATGAACAGTTGGGTGACGCGACTATTGAGCTGGGTGACCCAACTGACAGCTGGGTGACGCGATTGTTCTTTAATGAACAGTTGGGTGACGCGACTGTTGAGCTGGGTGACCCAACTGACAGCTGGCTGATGCGATTGGCAGTTGGGTGACGCTACTGACCCAACCAGAAACTTAAAATTGGTTTGATTTAAATCCTTGGATTAAAAGACTTCTAGATAGCATTAACCCATTCATTTTGCATCCTCGTATCCATCCTCGTATCCTCATTGGGTTAGGTGGGGGCATAAAGACACACGTCAACATCAATAAATCCCACAATGAGATGTCAGCCTTAGTCCTATGTAGCTGACTCAGTACTGAACTTGCTGTTACGCCGCTTAGTACTCTGTTTTGACTACTTTCACCCACTTCAGTAGCCTTCTTTTGTGCTTTCCCCACTTCATCTTCCTTCTTCTTCTCCTTAGGCTGTTCTTCACCCTTGTCTGATGTTTTCTTTCCTGTCCCATCGATGACAACTCCTTTTCCTTTGACTAAGGAATTGCTGTCTGGGTTATACACACGACTGCTTCGGGTCAAGCTCTGGACAAGAGCATTATTGAAATTTAGCTCCAACTTGATATATTTCTTCAAAAGTTCAAGAATTAGCCTCCAAAGCTCCTTTCCTAATGAATTTAACATAATCTACGAAAAAATATGAAAACCAAATGAAAATCCTCATTTTAAACCAAAAAGCATCCATAGATAATATTTAAACAAGGAGTATATTATACTAAATTAACTACTTATCATTCTATAATTGTGGATTAGAGGCACCAAGATGGCTTTAATGGAGCGAATCAAACCCAAGAAGAAGGTTCTATTCATGCCGATATTTTAAGGTAATTGAATATGGATATCCCTTCATGTATTTTGAAATTTTTATCAGTTTGTTTTACTGATAAATTCTCATTTTTTCTTCTAAATAGTAGCCAAAAGGATGTCATTTCTTTCAGGGGCATGACAAGAAGATGAGTGAGAGGGTTGTGAATGTCATAAATGATTTGAGGGAAAATTTTTTGACTATCAATGAAGGCAATTCACATTCCTATCAATTGATAAGGGATAGATATGATATTCATGCACAAGAAATAGAGGTTGAGATGCAAGCTATTTCATATGATTTGTGTGAGCAGAAGAATGAATCCAATAAGCTCAGGGGAAGAATATTTTGGTTATGGGTTGGCCTTGGATTAATGTTGTTGTTTTGTACTTTGCCCTTTTATGGGAGATATCTGTGGAGCACGTCTGACCTGTGCTTAGCTTGTTTTGTGCAATTTGTTAAGTCTTGTTGGCAATTTCTAGCACTTTGCTCTGTTAGCTTTGCATAGCTTGTTGCAATGTAGTTAGATGCAGGAATTTATTATGTATTATTGAATTTTGATTTCAATAAGAATGAGAAATACTGGAATTGTTTTTATGAAATCTCATAACATAGCACTATTAATAGGTAAAGAAGGCATGAAAAACAAACACATTGAATTAAAACCTGCAAAGCTAAACTAAAACCTATGATGATAGAAAGCAAAAACTTGATGAATAGTATTCTTTACTCATTGCTTCACCATTGTAACCCAAATAACCAAAAGTGCTTGTTGTGCTACATCTATATAACCTATAATTAAAACCCCATTTATATTGCAACAATAAAAAAGAAGCTGCTGCTTATTCAATTTGTATAACCCCTATCCAAGATGACCAAAATATACTCTACAGCTTATTCCATAAAAAACTGCAGCTGCTAAACTAGAGTGTAAAATGAAATAAAATTATCTAAAATCTTCAAGACAAACAAAAACAACAAAAATTGATAATAACTTCAGTACTTCATGGCTTCCATAGAGGCCTAATTGGTTGCATTTGCCCGTTGAACCCTTTGCCTAGTCTGCTGCGCTGCTAGCATCTGCAAATTGCCATCAATTGAAGCACCATTTGTAGGATTGTTTCTTGTGATAGTACTTTCTTGTGTTTGAATGTTTTCTCCTTCTCTACTAGGCATTTGAGTGGACTAGGAATGCAGAGATGAGGTAGCAGAGGCTAGGATGTTTGAAGATTCTGCATTTGATGAGGCTTGCATATTTATTCTTCTTGTTATATTCCTAATTGCTCTTTGCTGTTGTTCAGACAATTATCTTGGAGTGACATATGGAGAACCATTCCATTGAAGGCCAACTGCTTGAAAATCTCCATATCTGGGATTACGATCATATATTTTTATGGGGGGTCCACTATTATCTTTCTTTGTTTTTCAATAAGAATTGGATTTGAAGACCTCAAGGTCATCTCATTCCACGTGCCAGGCTATTTTAAATAACAATGAAAATCAATAATGTACTTTGCATCAAAATGAAGCTTAAAGCCAAAAGTATTGCACTTACATTTTATTAGACAACTCCATTGACCTCATCATAGTGAAGCCCAAGGCCAAAAGTGCCCTTTCTCTTCTTGTTGAATTTATTAGTGCTTGTTGGATCAACCTTCTCCTTTCCCTTTTTAGAGCCACAGGGTGGATTTAGGGGTCTCATCAGGCCATGGGAACTGGGGTCTCATAATAACTAGACGTTAACATGTGATGAATAGCAACGCATCCTTCGCCTCAATTAACCCATCATCTTGTACACTACTTCCTTTCGATAACCAATAGATCTTAAAATTACCTCCATAACCACAAAGGCGATAACCAATAGATCTTTAAAAATTACCCTCCATAACCCAACAAGGCCTAACATTTTGGTTAGTCTCCTATACTGTAACCTTCAATGTCATTGACATTAAAAAAGATTCCAACCACCTCCATCATTAATTGACTTTGCCTTTTCTTACTTGTAAAAACACCCCTATTTGGATGAACATACAATTGTGACACCAGTTCTCATAAAGACATGCTGATCACCAAATTAAAAAAATTACCTCCATAACCACAAAGGCCTAACATTTTGGTTAGTCTCCTATACTGTAACCTATCAATGTCATTGACATTAAAAGATTCAACCTCACCTCCATCATAATTGACTTTGCCTTTTCTTACTGTAAAAACACCCCTATGATGAACTACAATTGTGACACCAGTCTCATAAGACATGCTGATCACAAATAAAAAAGAACATAAAAGAGGTTTTCATATGCAAAATATTGACTGTAATAGAAAAATTATTTTCCCAATACTATTATATAAATCCCATTCTTTTCTCTATTCAACGAAACTGTCACATAATGTACCATTCTAAGCTTTTAATATAAAAACAAATCAAAGAAAGTTACTTTGAGAGGGGAAATACAGTTTGATAGAGAATGCGATTTCAATCAATTCTAGGTTTTTGAATTTTCTCGATTCCTTCTACAACTTAGCCAAACAGCCCTAAACCAGAGTTTGTTATGAGGGATTCTGGTATGATTTTCCCTCCTAAATGTTATTGAGGGAGATCAACAGCTGCCCATGCTAATGTTCGACTCCCTAATTGTGATTCCAAAAGCTTCTTGTTCTATGTATATCACGTGCTCTAACCCAGGGGGAGAAACGAGTATTTTGATTTAAAGATTGCAAGTTCTTGAGGTTTTAGCCAAAAAAGGTACTTTGTGTGCATTTCGAATATCCATGCCAAGTTGAGGGGGCAAATTGAGCTTTTTTTTCTTGATTTTAATTGATACTAATTCTGTACTGATAAGTAAGCCTGTACGTGCTCCGGTACAGAATGTGACGTCTCCTGTCTGGCCTTGGGAGGTCGGAGAGGGGGTGTTATACCAAATGTGGAGTTCTATATCAAATTTGTGCATGGTGCTGCTAACTCATTTTCCTAGAGTCCCGTGAGCAGGGATCTTGCTGGATTTTCTGTACTTAAACAAGACTGGAATTACTTTGATTCTCTAGAGGAGAGTGCGCTCTTTTTTGTGTAAACCACCGGTATTCGGATCCATGACTAGGGACTGCCTAATCCGACTTGGAGCTTAGTCATAATTAAGGCTCTTCGCCCCTCCTTGCAGGTGCGTTTAGTGGGCATCGAACCTGAGTGCTCTTCCCACATGCCCATCCTGCATTGTGCAACCTACAATTGTTTGCTGTAAGTTTCTATCATACATTTTTTTGAATATTTGATTGCTTAATACTTCTGATGTTCACCCAAATTAATGGGTTTTTTTTGTTGTTTTGTTTATGTACATATTTTTCTCTAATCAATGAAAATATCTTTTGTTATTTGCTTTGAGGCCTTTAATTTTGAGTTTCCTAACTCATTTTATCTTGAGCTTACTTAGGCGTATGATTTTTAGTTTTGTATTTTTAGAGTATTTGTCATTATACTCTTTTATTGTTTAAATTGAGACGAACAAGTGAAACAATTTTCTTTCTTTCTTTCTTTCTTTCGTAAAAGGTCAGAAAAACCTATTTGTTAGGACCATCCTACTCCCCTAGCTCCTCTGAGTTATCCCTCTTACATTCATCGTCCTAAGATCCCAACACTTAGGTGAAAAAACCTGCCTTTCATCTAAAACATCTTTATACACCATATCTTTGCAAATTTTTTACGTTCCATGATCATGCCATTTCTCTCCCATTTATTTTTCTTATTTTATAGGAGCTCAGACCTATTTTTTTTGTCTTATTTCATAGGGCCCTTCCCAATTCAGCCCTAATTTACTTACCCCTGCTTATCCTTTTGTGATTTCTGCTTCTTTAAGGACTAAGTCCCCAATTTGGAAATTTCTGACTTTCATTCTTTTATTATAGAACTTCATCATTTGCATCTTGCATGCTTCTGCTCAGATGTTTGCATCTTCTTGTCGTTCTTCTAATAGATCTAGAGCTATTTTTACTTTGCCATCATTTTCTTCTACATTATAATGTATAGTACGAGTGCTTGGTACACTAATTTCTATTGGAATGATTGCTTCAACTCCGTAGACTAAGGAAAATGATGATTCTCCTATAGACTTTCGTGGGTTAAGCAGTATGCACATAGCACACTGTTCAATTGGCTCGTCCAATTGCCTTTTTCTTCATCTAATCTCTTTTTTAATCCCTACAGAAGAATTCTTTTAATTATTTCTCTTAATCCATTTATTTGTGGATGTGCAATAGATGTAAAGTTGTAGCATGATCTTCCAATTTTCATAAAAATTATAAAAATAAAATCAATCGAATTGTTTATCATTTTCTATGACTATGCTATTCGGTACCCCGTATCTACAATAATATTATTTTGAAAAAAATGTTATTATTTTCTCGGCGTAATTGTAGATAACGCCTCTACTTCCACCCATTTGGAAAATTGATCTACTGCTGTCACCACAAATTTCTTTTACCCAATAGTTTTAGGGAATGTGCCGAGGATATTTATTCCCCATTGTGCAAAGGGCGAGGCTCCTCTAAGAGGTTGCAAGTACACTACATTGTCAAGTCACATTTTCATATCTCTGGCATTGTTGACACGTTCTCACTTCTTGTTTGACATCTTTTTTCATAGATGATCAATAATAGCCCAGTAGATAATTTTTCTAGTAATTGAATATGCCCCTTCATGTGTTCCATATAATCCTTCATAGACCTTCTTAACAACATACTCGACTCCTTCCTCATTTAAGCACTTTGACTATCGATGGGTTTTTGACCGGTTGTATAAAGTTTGTTATTCATAGGCATAGTTTACAGCTTTTCTAGAATTCTTAATCACCTCCTTTTTATCCATTGGAAGTATTCTGTGCTTTAGTATTCCACTATTGGTTTCATCCGTCCTTGTTGTGCTATAATTACTATACCTGCTCTTGTTCGACGCTAGATACCTGTTGCATTTCTAATAGTATGAAGCTATCTATCCATTTGTTTTTTGATGCGACCATTTTAGCTAAGCTATCTGCTTCAACATTTTTTGCTCGGGAAATTTTGATTATCTCCCGTCCTTTAACTTGAGACAATAATTGTACTACCAACGTCTTGTATTTTACCAGAATTGACTCTTTGACATTAAACTTTCCTTTCAACTGATTAACTACTAGTTGTAAGTCAAAATATATGGATAATCGTTCAGGTCTTACCTCTTGTGCTAGCTTCATCCCTATGATCAATGCTTCATATTCTGCCACATTATTGGTTACTTGAAAATTCAGTTGCACAATGTATTGGAGTTTAATCTTATTTGGTCCTTGCAAAATGACTCTTGCTCCAGCTCCTGCATAGTTGGATGCACCATCCGTATATAATTGCCAATGCCATTTTCGCAAGCTTTTTTGTTCGTCCTTTTTTTGTAATACTTGTTAATTTAAGGATGAAGTTTGAGAGTGCTTGTACTTTTAGTGCTGTCTGAGGAACATATTATATATCAAATTCTCCAAGCTGAATGGACCACTCTACCATCCACCCTGATGTCTCTATCCTGTGCAATACTTTTCTCAAGGGAAAGTTAGTTCGAACAAAAATTGTGTGTGATTGAAAATAATGTCTAAGTTTTGTAGAGGTAATTAGCATTGTACATGCTAAATTTTCTATGAGCGAATAACTTCCCTCTGCTCCTCTTAAAAATTTACTCAAATAATAAATTGAAAATTTTTCGGTACCTTCTTCCCTGACCAAGACAGAAGCTACCATTTCTTTTGCCATAGATAAATATAAATATAGGGGTTCACCTGATTGCAGTCTATGGAGAAGAGAGAAAAACCTTCAAATCTTCGAATGACTTTTTGTGCTCTGCAATCTATTCTAAAATTTGTACATTCTTTAACGTCTTGTAAAATGGTAGACATCTTTTGGCTGAACATGATATGAATCTCTCGAGCGTCGTGATCTGTCCATTTAACTTTTGAACATCATTAATGGTTTTAGGTTGTTGCATATCTAGTATGACTCTTATTTTCTACGAATTAGCTTCAATTCCTCTTTGAGAGATAAAAAATCCTAAGAATTTTCCTACAGTAACACCAAAAACACATTTATCAGGTTTAAGTTTCATTCCATAGCTATGCAATATCTCAAGTGCTCATTCTAAATCATGAGCATTATGCTCAAGCCTTTTTTCTTTTCACTATCATATCATCCATATAAACTTCCATGGAGTCGCCAATTGAATCTTTGAATAGTTTATTGACAAGCCTTTTTTATATGTTGCTCCTACATTTTCCAATCCAAATGGCATAACTTTGTAATGGTAGGTTCCCCTATTTGTTATAAAGGTCATCTTCTCCACATCTTCTTTGCTTATCTGTATCTGATGATATCTTACTCTAGCATCCATGAAACTATGCATTTCGTATCCTGCTGTATCTGATATGTTCTTTATTTTTGTTTTCGGGGAAAAGATTAAGGAGAAAACCCTGTGATGGATTCCATTTTCAGTTTGCCTATAGGATAAAATGCACTAGCCTCGAATCATTGGGTTCGGGGACTAGGTTTTCAGCTTTTTCATATGGATCAACAATTTGGATTTTAATTGAGAAATCAAAATATATATCTGTGTGGATGGCAGCTATAAGATGTATGGTCATACTTATAATGTATAGTAATTATAGACAAACATCAACAGCTTGAATAATTGAAAAGTTTATAATTTGGAGGGGACCTCGACTCTATCCTCGTTTATCGAGGATTCTAGGTTGTGCAACACATTCCCCTAAATCTCAACCGGTGAGTTTGGTCAGAGGTCGGCTACCTAAGCTGAAATCCATAGGTACGCCTTCGTGCCTAATTTGTATGAGGATTAGGGCGCACGAAGTTCTACCATCGATAAGGATGGTAGGGTTTTTGAGGATGCCACTTGAGGAGTGGGCTTTTAGGGTGCTTGACAGACTAGGTTTTTAAGCATGCTATATGCCGAATGGGCTGGGCTTGAAGTTTATAAGGTGCTGGATGGACCGGGCTTAATTGACAAGGTTCAATTTTAGTGTTTATACCCTAGGACGAGGGAGTGAGAGACTAGGTGGTGCAAGTGTGCGGTTGTGAAGCTCCACAGTGGTAAACAACCAAAGAGGTCGAGTCTTCCTCTAAGTAAGCAGAGGATGGGCATGAGGACCCTAATATAGTCTTATAATAGTGTTAGTTAACAGATTATTAATTAATTCTTAATTACTTAATAATAAATTAATTAACTAGTAGCTTTAGTTTGAGGAAGACTAAAGTGTGATTGAAAGTCAAAATGATCAACTTTTGAGGACCAAGTCGGGCCTTAACTCAACTAAGGAAGAAGAGCAAGGTTGGACTATATTGCCTTAGAATCATTCATGAGGGAGGGATAGAGTCATTTACGCTTGGGAAGTGCTTGATTAAGTAACAAAATGTGCTTCAAATGAGGGGAAGAGTGCTTTTTATATGCCAAGGGGGTGCCCTGCATAAACGCTGTGGTACCAAGCTCCTCAAATTCGTTTAAGGTCCTCAAATCTGAGGCTAGTTGGTGCCAGCAAGGGGCAGGTCGTTACCGACCAGGGCAAATTACTGCCTTGTCCCTGCAGTTCATTTTTAGGGGTTTCGGGATTTCGGGAGTCCATTTGAGGCCTAAACAACATCTGATCGAGCTGATTCTCAAGTCGTTAGAACTAGGGTGGAATTTTCTAGAACTCGATGCTGAAATCATGGCCAAAAGTTTGCCCCCTCTGAAAGATCGGAGTTGATCAAAGTTCGAGCTTTTTGACCCCTAATTTCAGCACTGTTAAATGGAATTTTTTCTCAGATTCATACCTAACAAGTCGCGAAGATGTCTTGAACATCTTGTGAAAATCTCGCTTGATTCCGAGAACATTTTTTTGGAGCCTATTCGGTACTGTTGATTTTTCGAGTCCTTTCTATAGATGTCTATCACATCAAATGGTATTGCTGTGTTTGAAAATATGTTGTGGTCGCTTTGGTTAAAACCATGGAAAGTTCCAAGTTTGAAAAAGTCATGAAAGTCTGATCTTCTTGTCAAGGGCAAGCTTTTTCCTCCCCATTTTCTATGAATAGGGGAAGGGCTGGCCCATTCTCCTCACACCTTCCTTTCTTCCTTTCTCACTTTCTTCTTTTATTGGAGAGCTGCCTTTCAACCAATTTCTATCGAAATGCATTCACTAATTACATCCTACTCCCCTTTAAGTGAATCCGAGCGGAAGTGGGGGCACTTTTGCTGTTTATCCACCAATTAGGCAAGTAGAACAAGAGCGGCCCCCACCCCCATTATCGGTGCTAGCTTTAGGTTGTAAGGCTATGGCTCCTCAAGTTCCAGATCTACTAGCTGAGGACATGCAACGGGTGCGGTATGTCACTCAGCATGGCATGGCCTCCTATCTACTGATGGATGATGTTCCGGTGTGACATTATTTCCTGAGTTCTTTAATCTATTCAATTTCCTATTCCTATGTAATTTCCTGACTTTGAAGTATTGTTTAATTGTGTAGCCTCCCCCAGGCAGGTGTAAGGGATGACAGTTTTAGTTGGTCAACTTTGCAAGGGCGCTGTCTGAGGACTTAACCCGTGAGAGCTTCTTGGAGGATCAGAACAGGATGCTGTAGGATGAGCTTAGGTGCCGCCGAGGCCTTTAGACATTGCCTTTATTTTTCTTACTTTTCAGGATATGCCTCTAACTTTATGCTCGAGTAGTTTAGGTATTAACTGCAAAGCGCATTTTGGGCTGATGTTACTCTAATAACAACATCTTCTTTTGTAAAGAATTTGGCCACTTTGCTTATTATCGTATCAGATTTTTAGATTTTATTCTTGCATGTCTGGTCTGCTTGTTCTCCTCTATTAGGCACTGGTTGCTTAAGTTTTCTGATATTGCACTGATCTGCCTAATTTGTAGTGCTTGCACTGGTTGCTTGAATTTCTGTGATTTGCAATGGTTGCCTATCTTGAACTAAATGCACTATTTTTTTGAACTTTGATAATGATTACCCTGTCTGAGCTTGCACTGGATGCCTGCTTATAGCTTTTGATTGAACTGCAATGATTCAGTTATAATTTGCACCGATTGCCTATTTTACCCATAGTTTGCACTAACTGCTTGTTTTGGCCATGGTTGCACTGTGAATTTTCAAACTTTGGCACTGATTGCCCTATTTGAGCTTGCACTGAACTGCACTGATTCAGTTATAATCTGCAGTGAATGCTTGTTTTACCCATAGTCTGCACTGACTGCTTATTTGAACTTGCACTGAACTGCACTGATTTAGTTATAGTTTGCAGTGATTGCCTGTTTTACCCATAGTCTACACTGACTGCCTGTTTTAACCATGGTTGCACTATGAATTTTTGAATTTTGGCACTAATTGCCCTGTTTGAACTTGCACTGAATTGCACACATTTCTTTAAATTTCGACATTGATTGTCTTGTTTAAATTCACATTGAACTGCACTGAATCCTTGGTTTTGACATTGATTACCTATTTCCAAAATTTTGCACTGGGTGCCTATTTCTTTTTGCCTGAAAGTCACGGTTAGTAAACTAAATATTTGTACATGAATTATGAGAGCCATATTTGATTCTTGGCTCATCTTCCGAGAAAGTGGTCTACAGATCTTAAGCCCGTTTTTACAAAAATAAATTTTCAAAAACTAATTTACGGTTTGAAAGTACCGAAAAAGTTATTTTATTTTACAGTCTAAAAATACCGGCTATTGATTGTCTTGTTTAAATTCACATTGAACTGCACTGAATCCTTGGTTTTGACATTGATTACCTATTTCCAAAATTTTGCACTGGGTGCCTATTTCTTTTTGCCTGAAAGTCACGGTTAGTAAACTAAATATTTGTACATGAATTATGAGAGCCATATTTGATTCTTGGCTCATCTTCCGAGAAAGTGGTCTACAGATCTTAAGCCCGTTTTTACAAAAATAAATTTTCAAAAACTAATTTACGGTTTGAAAGTACCGAAAAAGTTATTTTATTTTACAGTCTAAAAATACCGGCTTTTGAGCGAAAATCTTTGTTTATTTTACGATCTGAAAATATCGGCTTTTGCAAGATAATTTATTTTTGTCTGAAAATCATGCTGTTACCGCTTCAATTTTTCTAGAGAAATAGGAGATTTTTTAGAAAATTTATATTTTTTTGAGGAAAATAGGAGAAATCGGTACCGACGTTCCCCTGCCTGGCATCGAAGTCCTCAACATCGGTACCGGTTGGGCAGTCACCGATTAGCCTCATCGGCGCCGGTTCCACTATGGTCGGTACCGATTTTCAGCAAGTCGGCGCTGCCGCATTTTTACCGGCAAGTGGTTGGAGCCTATAAATGCCACATTCATGGCCTCAAAATGGTGTCGTTTTTGCTCCCCGAAGCCCGATTCCTTTGGAATTTTGAGTACTTACCCCAAAGATGGAGCCGTTCATCAGTTATGGCATGGAAAAATGGACCAAGAATTTGGAGAAGGTGGAGAAAATTAATTTAAGCTGATACAGTAGGCTTCCTTGGTTACATTGAGGGGTTTTCTAGTCGACTGGGCCTTTCTATATGCATGCCTGCATTTATGGGATCCATAGGCTCACATATTTTGGTTTGATACACACTATGAGGAGATGTGCCTAACATACTAGGAGTTTGTGGCATTGTTGGGTAGTGACTCTGAGAGGGCTGCGGTGGCTGGACCGACTAGGGCTGGGTTCTTTAGGGGCTTTATGAGGATGTTGGGTTTATTCGTGGAGGAGGCTACGAAGTTGGTCATGGGTTACCAATCTACCTATGCTCATCGAGCAGTATCTAGACCCGCTGGATTTTGCTAATTTGGAGTTTCAGAGGTTCAGGACCAGGGCTGTAATTTTCTACTTAATGAGCACTTGTGAATTGATCAGTTCAGTTGGTTGGGGCAATTTGAGGATGCCTGACCTAGTCCTTCAGATGGAGGGAGGAGATGGGATAGTTAGCATGGCTTTGGCTGAGACCATCTTGAGTCTTGATCGAGCTTATAGAGTGGACAAGGCCTGGTCGGCTAGCCTGATCCTGCTTCAGGTAAGCATTCTTGAACCAGATTATTTTTGAATTTGGTTCTGATTAAGGTTCTTTCTGAAAAAAGGGTTAGGTTATGGATAACCGTAGTTTTTGAGTAATTGCATATAACTACCCGTTTAGTATTTGGATAGTGGGGGCAAAGTATGGTCTTGCGTGCTTTTTGGAAAGGCTTAAGTGTTTAGGCTGGGAGAGAGCTGAATTTGTGTGGTGAGGGGGAATTTTGCATGTGGATGCCTGTTTTATCTTTGTATTTTTGGTTTAATGCTAGTTTTGCAGGTCTGGTTGAGAGATCATTTGAGCGTAGTGGAGCCACCACGACGTTGTCCTTATGTATCACAGTATAAATCCAGACGAGTCCTAGTGAGAGGCTCTGAGGATGAGTGGCTTCAATGGTTGTTGGTGCTGAGGCCAGGTCAGATCTTGTGGAGGTGTGATTGGTATGAGATCAGGAGGTTTCTAGTTTGGTCAGCTAGGTTCCAGATGGCTTATCTGCTTAGCATGGACCATATCACATTTTATCTAGGTTCCAAGCTTATGAGGCAACTCAGACACACTCAGGGGTTGCCACCTGTTAGAGCTCTTTTCCATGACACACTGATTTCTCCCAGGGTTACTGTGGTCGTATTGGGTAGCTGGTTTAGAGGAGCTCATATTGTAGAGGCTGGAGTTTTTGGGGGCAAGACTGCTACTTATGAGGCTTGGTGGATAGCTAAGCATGGTGATCGGGAGTGAGAGCGTAGAGTGACATTGTGAGATTGACACTAGACTCGAGGCGATTATCAGGACGCTAGACTCTACTTGACGGGCTAACCCTGAGGACTCCGATGACTCGAGAGACATCCATCCGAAGTGGCATAGATAAGACATTTTGACCATCGGTGCATGCCAACCTTATCTTGATAGGGTAGGATTTTTGTTTTTATTTTGACTCAACCCATGTTTTGTGAGGGCCTTGAGATAGGACACTGGTCCATGATGTATAGAGGGTTCAGTTGACACTCTGGGATTTTTTATACTTTGGATAATAGACGTAGATTACTGATACAGATACAGGACAGTGATAAACGATAGAGATAGCAATAGATAGAGATAGATGACAGAGATAGATGACAAAGGAGATAGGGCTTTTGTGATTTGCTTTTTACATAGCATGTACTGATTTCAAGATATGTAACATGCTATGTAAAAAGGAAATCACGTTGACACTTTTGATTTGGAAAGGAAACTCAGTTTTATCCTTTGTGAGATTGCTGCTTATGAGCCTTAATATTTGCCTAAACTGCCCTTGTGGATTTCGACTTAGCAGGCTGCCTGAAATACCCCGAATTTTTATTTTCAAAACATTTTCCAATTTAATTTAACGAACCGACAGCCTGGAAATTGCTATTAATATTTTAGTGCGAATACTATGAGGCTTGCCTGAGAATACCCCGGAATTTTTATTTTCAAACATTTTCCAATTTAATTTAACGAACGACAGCCTGGAAATTTGCTATTAATATTTTAGTGCGAATACTATGGAGAAATCGGAATCGAAAACCGATTGAAAAAGCCGAAAACCGGTTTGAAAATCGAAGATTTGGGGCCGAATCGCAACCGCAATTCGAACCGGTTCGACCCAAACCATCTAGAAAACATCCTGTTTCCCTTTATCTTCAACGCCTATTCTCCTTCACTCTCACCATTTCTATGCCACCTCCAGCCCACCCACCGCACCACCACACCTCCCTCTCTTCTTCGTTTTTCTTCTTCTTTTTTTTCTTCTTCTTTCTTTCTTTCCTTTTTCTTCTTCTTTCCCTTTTCTTCTTCCCTTGCAACTGGGTCTGCGTCACTGCCAGCGCTGCAGCAGCTCCAGCAAGCCTCTTGACCACCGGATTAGCGCCTGCTGCCGCCGCTCCAGCGTGCCTCCCGACCCACCGAACAGCCACTGCTCTCCGATCCGGCACACGTGGCAATTTCCGATACTAGCAGAAATTCAACAAAAAAATTATATTGGGGTATAAATTAAATTTAAATATATTTTTAGTTAATGAATTTAATTTTATTAATGATAGTTACTTAAATTTAGTTAGTTTTACTTTTAATAATTTTAGTTGACTTAGTTAATGTTTAGTAAAATTTAGTTAATTAACATTAATTTTATTATTTTGAAGTTAATTATTTAGTAATATTAGTTATGGAAAGTAATTTTATTTACTTGTAGTCAATTAGTTTAGTTTTAAGTTCATGTTAGTAAAAAGCTAGTTTAATTAAATTAATTTTATTATTTGAGTTAATTAATTTTGTTTAATTTTAATTTGATAATTGGTGGAGTAGTTAACAGTGTTATAATTTTAGTGTTGATTTAATTAAGGTAGTTTAAATATAATGTTATTGTAATGTATTAAGTGGGATGTGTGTGATGTTGAGATTAAAGGAGGAATGGGAAAATGTTGTTTTGATTAAATTGCCCGATGATGGGCCGTATGGATTGAATAATGTTGAAATTGTTGATATTTTTAGCAGGTAGTAGTTCTAAATTTTAGGGTGAGATGCTGCCGAAAATTTCGGTATAGAAAAATAAATTATTATAGAAATTTAAATTACTTAATAGAGATTAAAATTATTTATTAGAAATTAAAAATATAGGAATAAGATTATTAGAGTGAAACATTAAATAAGGAAACCAATATCTGTATCTATAAATTATATATATATAGTTTAAATTAATAAATGAATTAAAATGACTGCCAAAAACTAGTAAACGAATATAAAATAGAATCTTCAAATTTAAATTCTTACTTAGAATTCTATTTGTTTATTATAGAGGTTTTATAAAATTTCGAAAATGCGAGGACGAAAAGCTGGAAGCCATGGAGTGAAATAAAGACAGTCCTTTTAAAGGACAATTAAAGAAAATGTGAGTTAGTGTTAGATAATTCGCTTCATCCGCCATGCATGCATGCATTCACGGACTAAATGTTATTCATGCATTATTTTATGAAGCTGCCATATTATGATGCACCTATTTGTTGATAGTAAAAAATTGTTTGATTACTTGTGCCTTGAATATACTGTGCCTTGTTTTGTGTGGAATTTGGGATGGAAGTGGACCACCATGGGTTTGTGAGGACGGTCTGTGATTATGCGATCCTGAATATTGATATGATATGGAACCGTCTGTCTCATGGCCGGGAAATGTGAGATCGGCGCCCCGTGTAGCACCTGATGATATGGAATATGGTATGGAAAACCACAGGATGGCTTCTTGTTGTGGGCGACCTGATAATCATAGATTTGATTGTAGCCCGCAGGGTTGGCCTCCTGTTGTGAGCACCTGATGATCTAGATTGGATGGGAGGGACCACCGGGTTAGCCTCCTGTGGGTATGGAAAAGAAAAGAGAGATAGAAAAAACAAATGAGAGGACTGGTCAGTGAAGGATTAGACCAGTTGGCCGTTATGGGGGATCGGCTCCCCGGTGCACCATGTATGAGAGGGCGAGCCATGGTGTAGGACGGCTCGTTGGGTTTCAGGTTGTGCCACTGACTAATTTCCACGTGATGTTGATTATATGAAGGTGATGATACTTGTGATTGCTGCTGTATTGCCATTTGTGTGACAAACTTGCATGATCATATAATTAAACGGTAACTAGATATAAAAATATTTAGCTTCTGGTGTGATTGTGGTGGGGTTGAGAGGGTTATCATAACCCCTACTCATTTGAGGTGGCGCTCACCCCTGGCCTTACATAATTTTTTTTTAGGTAATAGAAAGAAATAAAAGCCTTGTGGAGTTGAGACACTTATTGTAGAAAGACTTTTAAAATTAGAAATAACGATGTAAATATAAAGGTAGAGTTCCGCAAATTGTTATTCCAGTTGGGTTGTAAATAAATTAGTTTAAAAGTCCATATTAAATATATGAACTGCATTTTGAGTTAATGGGCCTGAATCTATAATGATGAATAAGAAGGTGAGATGTTAAATAAGTTAGGCTTACTTACGGGCTTCGGGGCCTTAAGCCCACCCAGGTCCTAGGGCCGGGTCCGGTCCATGGAAATGGGTCGTGACAAAGTGGTATCAGAACCCGGGATTGAATTGCGGAACATAGGGAAATTAAATAGAGAACTTCCTATGTTGGGATCGGCCGTAACCAACAAAAGGAGCTTGTAGGTCGGGAGTTTTGAATTCCATTTTTGTGCCGCGTGGACGCATCGTTGCACGAGAGGAAGGAAATCTGGGTATGAAACTTAGGACGAGAATTAAAAGTACAGAAATAAATTGAGGGGGGGGGAATTAAAAAAAAAAAAAAAAGAGTCCGGGTAAAACTGACGTTTCTAAAATAAAATACTTCGAGTTTTGCTAAATCCCCTCCATCTATTTTTGAAGCAGAGGATCAGTTGGAAATTGTGTAATGGTCTGATTCACCCAGTACACCATGATTCGACAGGAGACACTGCTTTCGAAAATTATTTGAAATTTATTTAGCAAAAGAATCGGAGTTTTAAAGATAATAAGAACAGTAAATTTATTTGAACTACGAGTTTGAGAAACATGTTTTTATATTTGCTTACTGGAAATGTTTTGAAGTTGCAATTAATTGTTTGGTTTTCTTATTTTGTCGGCATGTCAAAAATTTATCTGATTTAGAATTTTAATATTTTACAATGATTGCATGTTTTTGATTAAATTTTATCATATTGTCTATCCCGAGGACTCTAAATTAGGCCTATAGAAATTAATACTGATAAAGTTAATAATAAATAGTATAGAATATGAATCTGACTGAAAATGGTCAATTAAGATATAGAATTAAATTCTAGAAATGTTTTACTGTTAGGATTAAAAAAGTGAAAATGGTAATTTAAATTAAATCAAGGGTTAGAAAAGAGAGGATCTAAGACAAATAATCTAATAGACAGAAATCCTCAATTATTCCAAGGTTGAACTTAAGAATATAAAAGGAAAATGTTTAAATTGATTATGTGCTTGAATGTAAGAACATAATGTTAAACTGAATAGGTTTAATTAATTATAGCAATATAAAATTAATGTAAACATGCATAAAGAAGGTCACGGTAAAAATCCTCTGAACAATTAGTACTGCAAGGGTAAATTTTGGGTGTTTTAATATAGAACATTAAAGTCGTTTAGTGAATAATTGACGGCAAAAGTTGTTGAACGTTAAAATGTTTGATTAATATGGAAAAAGATTGCTAATAGTAATAGAAATAATTTACAAGCATTGAAATATTATGAATCTATTATTAATAAAATGAGCAATTTAGATTGAATCGATGAATGACTATGGGAACTAATGTGTAACTAAGGGATAGTTGGTATAATCTAAAAAAAATTAGTAAGGTTGAAAGTTTAGTTTGATAATAAATTTATTAGACATTATATATTAAGATTCTAGCACATGTAGGATAAACTTAAAGGGCTAGACTAAGTTCATAAATCTATTATAATAAAATGAATGTAGAAGATGGTGAATAACTTTAAATCACAAAAATGGGAATGAAATGGGGAAAGGAACCGTGGAATGCTGTAGAAAGCTTAATAAATTAAGGGAAATTAGATCGGAAGGTGCTAAATAAAATAAAATAAAAAGTTAATAAAATTTGCGAAGAGAATAAAGGTCAAAGGAAACTTCATAATAATGAAATAAGAGATTGAAAAATATAGGATTAAAGAAATCTGAGAAGCAATGGACCTTAGGATGCGAATTAAATTTTGTGTTAAAATAATGGGTTTTACGCCTTAGATTCATGTACCCATCCTTAAAAACTCTTTACGGATAAGACTTAAATGAGGTTGGGTACACTAAGGAGATATGAAGGATAAAAGAAAGATTAAAAATGAATCAAAAGGCTAAAGAATTTGGATTAAGACTAGGGGGATGTTAAATCGTAGAAAAAGCCGATGATGATAAATATGGTCAATTAATTTATCTACTGTGGAATACTAGAATAAATAATTAGAAACAAATTGGGAAAGAAGAAAAAATTCAGATGTAAGAAATTATACATTAAAAAATAAAAAAAATAAAAAAAAAAATATAATGATGAGTATAAAATAAATAACCTAATAAATAAAGATAAAATAATAATATAAATATAAATCACTTACTGAAAATAACTTTTGGGGAAAAATTTAAGGTGTGGACACAATCTACTTGAGAGGCTAGTAATTAGGTGAAAGGGAATAGTAATTGATGGGGAGATTAGAATATTCTTGGTTTAAAAGGATCATTTTAGGATTGGAAATATGTAACATTAGACTGGAAACTAGATGATTTCAGATTGTCCTCGTGGAGGATAGGACAATTCATTTTTGTTAAATACCAAAAGGTTGTAGAAAATACAATGAGTATTGATTGTTCAAACTCATGAAAATATTTTTATTACCACGATTGGATTGGTTTAAAATTAAAGTAAATGCAAATTTTCTATTAAAAGAATTTCAAGGTTTGTGGTGCAGTTGACATGCCGATGTTTTTTAAAAGTGGAAAAGGAAACAATTATTTTAAAAGTTTCTTAAATTAGTCAGTTACCCATTAGGATGGGCCACCTAGGCTTAGTTGTTAACTCATTCGTCGAATTTGAATAATACGATTAATCTACCAATTTATTATTAGTGAATATTAGTAAATAAAGACTTAAATTGCTCAAAAAATTCCTTAGAAGGACACATGTTTGATGAAAGGTTTGATATGAGATAAACTAGTGTTGGTAGACCATTATTTATAAATGAACCCACTGAAATTAAATTCTTCTTAAGAAAAAAGAGATATGAACATCAATAAAAGAAATGAAATTTATTAAGGTAGAAATTGAAACTTGGGTATAAGAGAGATTAACGAACTTAAAGGACAGGTGAGATAGATAAGTTGATATTATATTTTAAAACTTTGATGAAAAGCGGAAATAATTTGTTTATGTATTATAGATACTAATTAGAGAATTTGTTTATTAATTCATTAATTAAGGGCATGAACTGAATCTCATTATAAGAAATGAATAAATTATTTAGTTGACAGTAGAATTTGACGCCTATTTATTTTGATGTTACCATTTGGATGGTAAGGTAACATTAAAGTTGGAACATAAGAAATTTCATTTAAGACTTTTTATATGATGATAGGATTAGAAAATGTGGAAATAGTTGGGGTAAGTAATAAATGTTAGGATGAAATATTGTTAATGAGATAAATTACTATTAATGATTAATTAAGTAGATGGAATAATTAAAAAAGTATGCTTCAATATTCTTGGGAAGAATTTAGTAAGCAAACATACAGTGGAATAGAGGATTGAAAAAGCAAAAAAGATGTAGTACTTAGAGGCAACCTTTTAATGATACATGTTTAAGATTAATGGTAAGGAATAAGTTGTGGTAAGATGTAAGTAAAAGGCGATTAAATAGAAAATGTGGAATCCATATAGAGTAAGAAAACTTAATAGTGCAGGGATGTCCTTAGTTAAATGAGCTATTTAAATAATTTGCGCTAGTGTACCATAAAAATATTATAAGAATACAACTCTTATAAAGAAGAACCGATAGAGTGAGTTCGGAATAAACCCTGCGATATTATAGACAACGAAAATTACAAGAGAATTTTTTGAAAAAATTTTTGGGATTAAAATAACGAGTTTTGCCAACCTTGATTAGTAAACGATTTAGTCGTTAACATATATAAATTTAAATGAATCAATTCTTATTATACAATAAAATTGAATTTTACCATTGTTTGCTTTTGTAAAATATTATTACTTATTACGCATTTTATTGCACAAACTCAGTTAATTTAAAAGATATTGAAATTAAAAGACCGATTTTTCTAAAGATTTCAAGTAAACTGGTTCGATTGATAGTATTGGAGATTTCGGAAATAAGTTTTCTTATAAGCTTAAAACTAGTGGTACTATATAAAATTTGAATGAAATTTTTATTCTAAATTATAATTTAATGGCGGTAGAAGTACAATCAGGATACCCCAACTCGCTGCCTTTCTTCGATCTGTATTTTCGCCTTTTGAGCTGTTCTCCTTTGGTATTGGAAGCCAATTTCTTGAACTTTAAACTTTCCCGTGCGTTCCTTTCATATCTTTCCCACTAGATTCAATTCAGGGACGAATTGTCTTAAGGGGGGAAGATTGAAAATACCCCGAATTTTTATTTGTCAAAACATTTTTCCAATTTTAATTTAACGAACCGACAGCCTGGAAATTGCTATTAATATTTTATGCGAATACTTATGAGGAAATCGAATCAAAACCGATTTTGAAAAAGCCCGAAAACCGTCGTTGAAAATCGCAAGATTTGGGCCGAATCGCAACCGAATCGAACCGGTTCGACCCAAACCATCTAGAAACATCCTTTTCCCTTTATCTTCAAACGCCTATCTCCTTCACTCTCACCATTTCTATGCCACCTCCAGCCCACCACCGCACCACCCACACCTTCCCTCTCTGTCTTCTTTTTCGTCTTTCTTTTTTTCTTCTTCTTTCTTTCTTTCCTTTTTTCTTTCTTTCTTTCCCTTTCTTCTTCCCTGCAACTGGGGTCTGCGTCACTGCCAGCACTGCAGCAGCCCAGCAAGCCTCTGACCACCGGATTGCGCCTCTGCCGCCGCTCCAGCGTGCCTACCGACCACCGACAGGCCACTGCTCTCCGAATCCGGCACACGTGGCAATTTTCCGATCTAGCAGGAAATTCAAAAAAAAAATTATATTGGGTATAAGATAATTGTAAATATATTTTAGTTAATATTTAATTTATTAATTGATAGTTTACTTTAAATTTAGTTAGTTTACCTTTTAATAATATTTAGTTTGACTTAGTTAATGTTAGTAAAATTAGTTAATTAAATTAATTTTTATTATTTGAAGTTAATTAATTTAGTAATATTAGTTAATTGAAATTAATTTTATACTTGTAGTCAATAGTTTAGTTAAGTTCATGTTAGTAACGCCTAAGTTAATTAAATTAATTTTATTATTGTAGTTAATTAATTTGGTTTAAGTTTAATTTGATAATTGTGAGTTACGTTAACAGTTTTATAATTTTTAGTGTTGCATTTAATTAAGGTAGTTTAAATATAATGTTATGTAATGCTATAATTTGGATTGTGTGGTATGTTGAGATTAAAGGAGGATGGGAAAATGTTGTTTGATTAATTGCCCGATGGATGGGCCGTATGGATTGAATATTGTAAATTGGTTGATATTTTAGCAGGTAGATAAGTCTAAATTTTAAGGGGAGATTGCTGCCGAAATTTCGGGGTAGAAAATAAATAATTATAGAAATTAAATTACTTAATAGAGATTAATTAATTTATAGAAATTAAAAATATAGAATAAGATTATTAGAGTGGAGTAAATAAATAAGGAAACCCAAAATAATCTGTATCTATAAATTATATATATATAGTTTAAAATTAATAAATGAATTAAATGACTGCCAAAAAACTAGTAAACGAATATAAAATAGAATTCTTCAAATTATAAAATTCTTTACTTAGAATTCTATTGTTTATTATAGAGGTTTATGAAAATTTCGAAATGCTGAGGACGAAAAGCATGGAAGCATGATGGAGTATTAAAGAACAAAGTCCTTTTAAAGGACAATAAAGAAAGTGAGTTAGTGTTAGATTAATCGCCGGTTCATCCGCCTTTGCATGGCATGATTCACGGCGAAATGTTATCATGCATTATTTTATTGAAGTGCCATATTATGATGCACTATTTGTTGATAGTAAAAAAATGGTTTGATTACTTGTGCTATGAATTATACTGTGCCTTGTTTGTGTGGAATTGGGATGAAGTGGGGACCACCCATGGGTTTGTGAGGACGGTCTGTGGATTATGGATCCTGAATATTGGATATGATATTGACCGTCGGCGGGAAAAATGGGAGATTCGGCGCCCCCGTGTGCCACCTGATGATATGGAATTGTATGGAAAAACCACGGATGGCTTCTTGTTGTTGCGCCACCTTGATAATCTAGATTTTTGATTGTAGCCCGCAGGGTGCCTCCTTGTTGGTTTGAGCACTTGGATATCGTAGATTGGATGGAGACCACCGGGTTGCCTCCTGTGGGTATGGAAAAGAAAAGAGAGAATAGAAAAACAATGAAGGACTGGTCAGTGAGGATTAGACCAGTTGGCCGTATAATTTGGGGGATCGGGCGGGCTCCCCGGGTTAGAAAAGAAGGATTAATCTCTTCCTTCCTTTTTTTTTTTTTTTTTTTTTTTTTTTTTTTTTTTTTTTTT